>MU159160.1:176915-226420 GCA_015888305.1 Antheraea pernyi | reverse complement strand
CTGCTTCTATTGGTCTTAGCGTGATGATATATAGCCTATAGCCTTCCTCGATAAATGAACTATCTAAAACCGAAAGACTTTCTCAAATCAGACTGGTAGTTCCTGAGATCATAGCGTTCAACCAAACAAACAAACTCTTCAGCTTTATATATTAGTATAGATTTACAATCTTGTGTTATCTGAGTCTATATTTTGTAATATTGGTGGCGTTGTACTCAATAGTTTGGTTATTGTGCACAAGTGAACTGGACGGGAAATAATACCACGGAGCATGGATTCTCATTTGTCACAAAAACAACCTGGAAAGTTCTAACAAGACGGCCGCCATCTTGTTAGAACATTGAAATAAACGTAAGAAACTTGTAATATCATTGCCTACTCGACAGTGATAGTAATAATCTACCAGGAGATTGGTTGCCAAAAATAAAACTATCTGGGTATCGTGTATATTATATAGAGCGTACAAGTTTTTTGAATTTTTGTTTTTTACTACACTGTGTATAATCAATGCATGCAATATATGAATATAAAAGCTACAATATTACGTAAAAAAATGTGTGTTATTATATAGTTTGTATTTCAAACAGAACGAAAATAAAATAGGTAATATAAGGCTGAATAAATATGCATACCTTGACCGTAATGAAGATCATTTTTAAAAAGTTAAAATAATTATGGCGGCTCAGTAATGCGTTCAATCGCACAACGCGTGAATCATCGGTACCAGTGCACTATCATTAAATCGATTACAGCTTTTGCGCAAATTGCACCGCTTTTATCCGAGTTTCGAATTAAAATGGATTATCTATAAATACGAATAAATTACTCACTATTAAATGTAACTACGGTTTAGCCTTTTTATATTTATTTTAATGGTATAACAAGCCCAATAAAATTGGACGCCATATTGGAAGTTATTTTTGTACCTCTCATTAATAATAAACGTAATTATATTATTTTAGTATATATGTTTAATAATCACTACAAAGTAAAACTTCTGTCACGTCTGTCTGTTCGCGATGAACTCAAAAACTACTGAACGGATCTTCTTGCGTTTTCACCAGGAGATAAAGTGATTCATGAGGAACGTTTAGGTATGTAATTTGTTAAGTTTTTTTTTATTATTAGGACAGGACAACGTTCGTCAGACCCGCTAGTAACCAATATGTTAATTATTGTAGTACAAGGAACAGGCCCTGACTTCTTACACGTTAAAGAGTATTAAACCGGCTAACAATAAATCATTGACGAACCATTAGCTTGAACATAACCTTTATTAATGAAGAATTTTGAGAATAGGTAACGTGAGAAGTTTCAGACGTTAACAAACTCATAAACTACATTTCTTTATAATTAAACAAGTAAACACCGGCGACTTTGTTCACATGATTTAGAATATAAATTTAATTAAGAACAATCAGTGGCCGCGAAAACGCCCGCGTGATATTTAAATTATAAACACAATGATAAATAAAATCATAGGATTATTTACTTTATTAAAACTCAATATCGACGATTTACTTGGCCTCGCTCTTTGTTAACTATTTTGTTCTCCGAGACGCAGCGTGACACTGCCTTCCAGCAATCAAATTACAATAACTTTTGATAGAGTGGACCGATTTTAATGAAACAAAGTCTAAGTTATTCTCGAAGACATGCTTTATGATTTTCTTGCGGTTTTATTGTGAACCTAATACTTTATCAGTGATGCGTATTCATACAAACAGACAGACAGACAGATAAAAAGACGAACATTTCTAAAAATGATTGAAACGTATTTTATTCCTTATTCCTAGAGACCTGCAACAATTTTATTACGAAAAAAGTACAGACAGACACGTTTACATTTGTATTATATGTATAGAAGATATAAGATAAAACATAGTAGCACTCTAGCATTAGTCAGTTTAAAAAGAAGGATACGTTGGCGATGCCTATATTATTGATTTTTTTTTTTTCGAACTGACTACGCTATTGACCAAGCGAGGTCTTAACAGCTTCACCGGACTACTCCTATATTATTGATATTAATATGAATTTACATTAATTCGACTCAACATTCACACTTGTAGTTTTTTATCCTTTCTCATAATATTTTTGATAGACCGTGTTAATTTATTTCATGCCAATTTTCAATACTATTACTGCTACACATAATATGGTATGTACGTACTCAAATATGAAATGTTATTGTAACGCTATCAGATATGAAACAATATTGTTATATAGACGGTGGAGCGCTCGCGAGCGCGGCCGTACCGAACATAGAATTGAATGTAAATGTTGATTTTTAATTATATTGAGCTCTGCAATTTATGCAGGGCCGTGTCTCAGTTTTCTGTGTAAACATAGCGAGCAAGCTCATTTCGCCTTCTGAAATATCCTGTTAACTAAGTAAAATATATTTCTTAAACTTAATATTTAAAAAAGAAGTCGAGGTAGTCATAACGGCTACCGGCAGAAGTGAAAACTCAGAACAATGAAATAAATTATACTCTATATCTTATTTAATTTTCATATTAATTTTTTTTCTTTTTTTATTGTAGCACGGCAAAATGACTGCACTGTGCCTGATGGTAAGCATAGTACAATCCAAAAACAACGGCGACCACCGAGTGACATTATCCATCGCCGGTCGCCACTGTCACGCCGGCCTGTGAAAACCTGGATATGTACAGGCTGATCCCGAAACGCGACCCGCAGAAGCGAATCACTATGACGGGCTTTTTCGCCATATACATGTATATTGTATAGTATAGTATATGTATGTTCACAATTATAGTGTGATTGACAATATTTAAATTTCAAAATTTGTTTATTGAAATTGGCACTCGAAGCAATAATTATATACATTTTTATAAAGTCTCTTAATCAATCAGACGTATACTACACGTCGCTGGTTTGACGCAAGACGCGCAAGCGCAATACGGCCGGTCATGCCGACGTAGCATGTCGTGACGAAAAATTACAAATTTATCTCCTGGCAAAAACACCACTCAACGCGCCTATAGAAGTTTCACTTCAAATGTTAGAAAATGTTCTTTTCTACCATAACCAAATAAACGCTCTATTAATGATGGTAGGCACAGTGTAATCCAAACACATTGACATCCTTAAAAGCCTTTCGAAGACAAATAGATAAATATTAAAAACCTGAACCTAGTAATTATGAATTAAACATAGAAATATCTAGAACAAATTTAGAAATAACGGCCACACCGCGCGCAAGCTCGGGTTTCATTACAAAAACTTCTTTTGTCGTCGACTTAAACTTTTCACACAATGGACGTAATTAAAACTTGTCGGCAATGCGGTTCGGCGACACCGACGATCCGCCGTAAACCCGCCAGAGGGCGCTCACACAAAAAGGGCGCCAAACACGAAGAGATAAACAACTTCCCGACCTTTTTGTTGCATTCGCTTTGATGTCGAATAATGCAAAAAAATAATTTTAATGGAATTTGTCGTAAATCTTAATTCCCTTTAGCGATCACCTCTCTTGCTGGACTGTGATGTATTTATTGACAGGAGAAGTGTGACCAGTTAATCTAACCAGTACCAGCGAGAAAACGAAGATTATATAAATTACCAGCAGGCTATGCGGATGATGTTCCGTGTTAATAATAAAAAAACCTTGACAAATTATATACCTAAACCTCTCTCGTGAATCATTTTATCTACTGGTGAAAACCCCATGTAAATATGTTTAGTAGTTTTTGAGTTTATCGAGCACAGACAGACAGACGATCGCGAAAATTTTTGTTAATTAATGACAGCAAATGAATTGTTAAATCCAAACTTACAATATTTTTATAAGCCAGTGCTGAGACGGACAAAGTACCATTTTGTAATAAACGGATTGTGTTAAAGACTAGCTGATACCCGCAACTTTGTCTACGTTATATCACGCATGCGCATCGCACCATTTGCCCATTCTTCCCCGGCAAGAAAATACACATAGCTGATCTCGTAGCAGCTATAAAAATCGTAGGTTCTTAAATCATTAATAACTTTACATAAAATGAAGATGTCGTTTTTTATAAGAACCAATTGTCTAAGAAGTAAAATTACAATAAGAAAAACATTGCCTACACCTATATATAATACGAAAAAGAAGTTAAACTTTATGGCTTATATGTATTAAATTATACTCTTACATGCTTCGATTAGTTATTGTTGATCGAAGCTTGCATGTATAAGAATGTTCATAAATGTACGAAGTCCCGTACTATAAATTCGTAACTATACATTTACTCATTTTTGTATACTACTAGATTTTTTTTTTCTCGAACTGACTACGCTATTGACTTAGCAAGGTCTTAACATCTTCACCGGACTACTAAGGCGAGCGCTTAAGGCACTCAGCCGATTTTGTTTTGGGCAACCAGCTCACGGGTGCACGGCACACCTCGGCTTGGCTGTTGCCTGTTCATGCAATTTGCGACCTATCAAAGCTAACCTAAGTTAAGCTAAACTATTCATACATATATGAGTTGTTGAAACATATATGTGTACCAAGCATACATATCTCAACAACTCTTATGTGTATTTTTGAAATCTATCCAATACATTATACATGATGTGTGTAAATGCAGATAATTATTGTACTTATATGTATGGATTTATTAAAAAGTGTTATATCTGTTTATGCTAAAAGGACGAAATTGTAACGAAAATAACTGTAAAACATGCCGATATATAATTAAAAGATTCACGCTCTATTTAAATCAATAGGCATTTTATTTCGCATTGCTAGTAATAGATATATATTTAATTAAATATACATTAAAAATACCAACAATATGTACAACCACTCATTGTGACAACGATCAAAGATAAGCTAATAACAATAAATAACACCGTGAACTTTGGCTTCCTGAAAATGTTTCTACGTACTTAAAGATTGTATTGTATAAAAAAAATGGTACCAAAAACAGTCATTCTGTATAAAACTACCAAGGTAATTGATAATTCATTACAAATATAACCAATACAATACGTTCTGTGATATTAAATATATGTGTACACAAAATATCAAGTTACAGATTAATGACCATACGATACGGAAATTAAGCGCTGCTCGGGTGGTGGGGTAGACTGCTCCCACATCGGGGGCAACAGAGGAGGGGGTTAAAATAGCAATCTAGGGAGCTGCAATAGTCTGGACGGTTGAATGAAATATCTAGCGTTGCCGACTGCCCATCAGGCCTACGAAAATGCATTAAGTCTGGCGGTTAGAGGCTTTACATTACGACCGCGTGTTTAACATGATGGGAAAATATATTACGCGACAATTCATTGTGCAATTTTCCGTTAAAGCTGTTTCAATAATCGTATAAATTCATAACAAAATATAAAATATATTTTAAATAAAAAATCTTCAAATTCATTCAGATGTTCTGTTGGCGATATAAATAAGAATAAATTCGCCCAATTTAATAACATTAACCCTTCGGCTAATTTTTGAAGAATCAGATTTTTTTTCCCACATCATAAATTGTGAATTTCATTGTTTAGTACAAAATGTCCATACAGATAATAAAATAATTTAACAATACATTTTACATAAAAATTATGATTTTACAATACACTATTTGTTATTTTTGAAAGTTTTGTAATAAAGTTGGTATTTTTTAATCTTATGGCGACAACAGTCTGATCACCTATGCCTCATGAGGTCTACATTTATTTACTTGGAGCTTTATGGATTTGGACAATCTAGGGGTTAATGGTAATAACAATAGAGAAGGAATTCAATTCAATGACTTCCTCAGTGATTTCTTCATATAATTGACTGAACAAGAAAAAACTTTGATGTTTATAACCCATTACAATAACGCAATCTTTCAAATGGCCAATACCGGACCTTAATTTGACTGTGACTGCAATTCTTTTGAAACCTTAATAAAAATTAGTATTGTCTTTATTATATCGCGAGATAAACTAGTAGATATTTTTTTATGGTGGTATTTGCAGACCACCATGATAAATGTCGTCGATTTTCTTTTTTTTTTTTTACTCAAAAAACATTACCATAATAAACCAACACGCGATCTTTACTTGTATATATAGGCATATGACGAATATTAAATAACTTAATCGTAACAAAAGCAATCCGCGAATGTAATCAGAACTTGCGCTATCTAATAAGAATGCAAATGGATTCCGATGTACAAACATAATTCCATTATTACCTAGACGTCTACGTGATATATTATCAAGTTAAAATTAAATTAATTTCCCGCCCTCAATCCCCCCCCCCTCTGCACCGCTCCCCCGCCCCCCGCACGCGATGCCTCCACTCCTGATATACAGAGGATGTTTAATTAAAATATCTTTAAGTGATTTACGGTAGTATCGATAATGGCTGCTTCAAAGCTAATTTATAGTCCTGGGATTTTATTTACGTCGCCGATAGTTGGTATGATTAATTGTTATTGATATGTGACGCTGATTTACGATACGTATATCGTGGTAGTAAGTAAAGTTAAATTGGTACTAAATAGTTGATACTGTTTTATATTTTCTCAACTATTTACATATACGCGTATAATATTGTATTTTTTCTTGTATTAAATACTAGCCGACCCGTGCCCACTTCGTTGGGCGGTAATACGTAAGCGTGGAATGGTTATTTTGCGCTAAGACGCAGCGGAAGCTCTGAAAAGGAAAGAAAATACCTTGATTTTGCAACATTCTTCATTGCTGCTCCGCTCCTATGTGTCTTAGCGTAATGATATATACCCTATAACCTTCTCTGATAAACGAGCTATATAACACTGAAAGAATTTTCCAAATCGGAGACGTAGTTCCTGAGATTACCCTTTACAACGTCACAAACTCACAAACTCTACCTCTTTATAATATTAGTATAGATTAAGAATTCCCAGCAGTACATGTAGTTCCGAAGTAGTAGTAGCTCTTTAATTTTTCTCATCCTAGGCTCCGGATATCCCTGCCACGGCACACATCCTGCCCGTACTATTACTTCAATACCAAAAAATAAAAAGAAACCGAATCTGAGTAAATAAATACATGACGTAATTTATATAAGAATACAATTCTAGTCTAAGTCTATTATTAAACTTTATTTGACTACAAGAATATAATAACATCAAAATTTACCAACGATTCGGACGGAATACAGTGCGGTCCAGAGCGGCTGGCAAGAAGCACAACCGAGTTTCTTATGATTTTTTACCCTTTTTAACTGTATTTCTATCTACAACTATAGAATATACTTACAATATATATTGCGTACTTCCTTTTTATATATCCTAGTGAATTATTAACAGCATTACACTATTATAATAAATTGCTATTAACTTTCTGTAAGGCTTAACTGAAAAAATATATTTGGTATATATTATGAACGGTGGTGTGTTTCTGAATACATCAATATTATTAAATGTTTTATTGTGTATTTTACACGTAATAAAAAGGTTTCTGATAACCAGATTTCTTTTTTATTCCAAGTGCCTATTTAATGTGGGACACTAATTAATAATTTAGTCTAGGGTTAACTTAATATGGTTATATTACGTAAATACTAATGAATTTAATAGGAAAATAAAAAAGAATACTAATATAGCGCTACAGGAATGATTTTTGTTGCATCTACGCTTTTACGGGAAAGAGGAAAATTAAATTTTCCCCGGAAATTGGTACCTCGGAGCTCGGCGATGCTGCGATCAATCGAATTTGTCTGATAAAGCTCTTGTAAATACTCGTTGTTCTTGCTTTAGGCCAAGGGATGTTACGACAATCCTATTATTAATCTCAATTTAGTATGTATTACATTTTTTTTTATATTCATTACTGTATAAGGTCACCTTTGCTGCGAAAATGTTTAACTACTCTTTCATAAGGATGTTTTTAGGTATTGATTCTTATAAGAAATTAATATAATATTAATATCGGCGTTTTATAAAACATAGGCTGACTATTACTGACTATGACTGAAATTTTCAACTGCGTTCAAAGATACAACTAGCGGGAATCGAAACCAAGTACTAATTATAAGCACTTGAATTAAAATTAGAAATAAAATTTACATACGCAGTAAATACAAATAGACTAACTTTATTAAAGAATCAAAACTTTGTACACATACACGTTCATTGCTTTGATAGATTTTGTCCGCGGTTTTGCTCGTATAAATAGTACACTTGACCTATCACTCGGCAAGAGTATATATTTTCCAGATGACAGGTACCCTAGGTCCTTTTTTATATCCCTGACTACAGGTATGCAAAATTATCATGATGATCGCTTAATTAGTTAAGTCGTGAAAGCGTTACAAATATACAAACAAAACTTACTCTCGCATTTATATTATTAGTTAGTACTAGCTGTGCTCCAGATTTCGTCCGCGTCTAACTTAATGCACCAGATTTAATTGCATTTACTTCTTCTTCTTCTTACCCTTATCCCACATAAGTAGGGTCGGTACAACATGTTCGTCATATTGTGGTATATGATTTGGCTTAATTTTTACGATCGGCCGCCTGCCTGACGTCAACCCTCCTTGGGATTATTTTGTTGCACCACTGTATTTATGATTATTATTATATAGTTACGAAGTCTGATAGGCTCTTTTTACAATTTTTCTTTCCGGTTAAAAACGAAGTTCTTTAAGATTATGGTTTGCTTGTTATATTGCCATTTTTATGTAACAGAAAACTAGCCAACTTTAGACTATTCCCGAGGACTGCATTTTCTGATTTTTAGTTTCAGGATTCGTAGTTTCAGAGTTTTCTCAGTAATAGTAATATAATATTTTCATGTCATATTCATATTCAATATCCATTTTTATACAATAAAGTAAACAAATAATGTAACATCCAGGGCTGTAACCCATGGGAAGCAAGACACAAGATCCATTCATGGCTTCAAACTTTAAGTTATAAACACACTGAAGAGCTTTTAAAAGTGATCATATGACATATATTTACATAACCATACACAATCAGACACACACACGAACACACGCGAGCGCGGTTAAAACGCTGTTAATCGGATAGACAAATCGTCCTGAAGTAGAAATCCACAAGACAGGCCTCGAGCCTAGTGTGGAGATCAATGTCTAATCTAGTACATAAGTAGAAAGAAACATTGTTATATTATCAATATATGTAAGCCTAGGATAAGTTGTTTGGCAATAAAATATTTTATTTATTTATTTATATTAGATATAATAAACTATTATAAAAATATAAAATATGAAAGCTGTAATAGAAAAATAAATGCAAACCAAATGACATTTATTTGACATTTAATTGCATTTACTTATTTACTCCATTCTCGTACTTAACCGAGCCGTCATTCAAATTACAATAAATGTTGATAGATTCGACCGATTTTAATGAAACAAAACTTAAATGTTACTCTATGATATGCTTTATGCTTTTCTTGGTCGGGTTTTATTGCCAACGTAGTACTTTAGCAATGATGCGTGTTCAAACACACAGACAAGCAGACAGACAGATAGATATCTAAAAATGTCTGGAATGTATTCATTACTTATTTCTAGACACCTGCAGCATTTTTTTTTCACAAAAATCTAACAGGTAAAGATATGTTAGATTTACGTTTTTATTATATGTATAAAGTACCAGTAGACGCAGCTGCGCACGCGTTTAATTAAATTGTATTAAAAGAATAAAAAAATTGTGAGACCATGTTTAATTTTAGAAATGCTCTTTAAAAACAACTGTAAGTTCGACACGCACGCCACTGTTGTAACATGTAACATATACATTAGATATATAAATACTAACAGCGTGCCAAATGAGGTGTATCATCAGCAACATATTTGGAACCTTAATCCACCATGTATCTACCTCAGTGCTCATTTACACTGTATAAGGAACTACTGAAACAATAAATTAATGGTGTTATTATGATATAATATGACCATATTGTCAATAAATAATACGTTTATGGTCTAATATATTATTAGAAAGACCCTTTCTAGCTTTAAAATTGCTATTAATAAATATAATGTTGTCTACTATTAATAATGTAATGTTATAATTATATGTATAAGTTGTATACAATGAATAAGCTAACGTGTTGAAATCTTGCAGAAATATAAATCAAGATATAAAACTTTATATCTCTCTAAGCAGTTTTTAATATTCAACAATTTAAATTGCGCTCATTGAACTCGATACAATATTCTTATATGCAACTATGGTTCCCGAGTCATGTAGACGAAACGCGCTTTCAAAATGCAAAAAACAAAATGGCCGAAAAGATAATATAATTCAAACTACATACATCTGTATCAGATATATGAATTTCAATTATATAAATTCTTGGAGTCCAGTACAACGCACATCTTATGCACACGTTTACAGTGAACAAAATATTTTTGCTAGAAGAAGAAGTCGCGGGTAACAACTGGTCTAAAATAAAATAACCTAAATTACTTCCTATAACATCAGCTATCTGCCAGTGAAAGTCCTGTGGAAATTGGTTCAACCGTTTTGGAGATAGCACTACAGACGAAGCCGAAGTTATCAGCTAGTCTAAATTAGAATAGTCTAAGTAACCCGCTGTAACTTTAGCTGCCTCCCAGTGAAATTTCCGTCAAAATCGGTCAAGCCGTTTCGGAGATTACCCGGAACAAACAGACATTCCGACAAATATTTTAAAAATTGCATTTTTGTTATCACTATCGTGTATACTTTCATACCCAATTATTTAAAAAATGTTATTTTGATATTACATACAGACAGCTCATTTTTATTATATGTGATATATATATAACGTGTTTAAATTATTATACGTACGAAATATGTTAGACAAATAACCTAATAGGAGTGATAGTAATAAAAACAGATTTACGAATTCAACAAAACGTCGACGTTTCGACAATTCGATCAAAAACAAATATAGAAATGGCAATAAAACGATATGTACGAAAACGTGTGCCGGTGTAATATGCATAATCCGGCAATAAAACAGATTTTCAGAACGGAACGAACGCCTGAAAGTCGTTTTATATTAAAAGTCGACGTATATACATAATGTTATGTTCTTACATATACTAGATCGCATGGCATCGTGGTTTTTTAAGCACAGAAAGGTTAAATTTTTGTTTAATAAATAATACCCATTCATTGAAATTATACTTCTTTTGGCACGTTATGGAAAAATGATGAGTAAAATTTTTACGATGCGCGCGCACTCCGTCACGAAAAACCGACACCCTATTAGCTATAGTCAACATTTTGTTTCATTTTCTTTGTTGTTTGTATTTATTTCTATTAAAACTTTCAAAGTATTAAATAGCTTTTTTGTCAAAGTCGTTTTTTCTACAAACGAAATTTTTTTTATCTTGTTACGCCATGAAGTATAACTTCTAACGCGTGTACATAAGTACACACACAGTTTTTTTTTAAATGGCTTCATTTTCGCCAATGTAGAGTTAATTTAACCCCGGGAAACGTACATCTTTTCGAGATGAATTGGGTATCTTATGTTGTTTTTTCGTATCTCTTACGTGTGTAAAAAAATCATGATTTATAATATTAGTAAGGATAAGGATGCGAATTAGTTTGTTTATAAAGCCTTCAGGTCTTAATTACTTAACCGATCATCATGAAAGTACAAACATGTTGTTATAGCAACTATTTAATCCACAAAAACGTATCCGCAGGATACGGTAAATCAACAAAATAACACGAGCGAAACGTGAGCAAAAACTGGTATGTATACTAGTGAATGCTGAGTTGACAGCTGTTAGATGAGCGTGGAAGAGGCTTGAGCATTTTGTCTCGGCTTTGTTTAGATGGGATTTTTTAAGAAAAATTGATAGACCTGTGCCGGACTCTAAGAACAGTGTAATTAAAAAAACGAGAGTTCGCCCAGTGGTCGCATTTCAACCATAAAAAAGAAAACTTTCCAATTTTTTTATAGATAATATTACAGCTCGTCAATAGCTACAAAATAATGAACAAGATCGGCTAAAAAACCGAAGAGGGTGATATTGCTAACCGTTTCCCCATTGCCTATTTTTATATACCTAGATAATAAGTACTTTGAGATATTATCTATAATCGATCGGAAGTCGTGTTTGCGGTATGAACACATTTCCCGTCCTCGAAAAAGACGAAGTAAAGATAGTATTATTATTTAAGACATAGAAAAATAATAATAAAAAAGGTGTGTGTGCGATTCACACACGATAGAAGTGAAACTTCAGTAAATCGACAAAAGAATGAGATGAATATATATAACAAGGGTAAGATAATTACAAAGTTTATTTATTTAAAAATGAAAGTATTTTGATTAATTTTAAAAGATGTTTTCACTCCAATCAAATAATAAATTTACGATGAAATTTCTTTACGTTTTAATCTAGTTACTTTATATCGTAAATAAAAAATCCGTTCGAAAATAATAACAGCCATAATTTTGTAACCGACGAACGAAAATATCGCGAAAAGTTGTTACGTCACTTACTTGTCGTTTTTCCGTTGCATCCCGTTTGAAATCACGATTATAAAGAAGTTTCACTTCAAAAAAATAACAAAAAAAAATCCTTGGATAATACTAAAAAGTTAACTTATTACTGAACGAACGATTCTGATATTGATTAAGTTGATACAGTTAAATTTAAAGAAGTCCAATAAAAAATGTAAACACTAAGGCATACATTTCCAAATCGCTAGCGAAATTTTCTAAAGTGAATAGTCGAGTTTTTTCCAAGCAGATAACATGTAAATGACACCGTGGAAGTTTCTGGAAATTCACATGCGCCATGAATAATTCAGTACGCACTAATACATAATGTATACTTTATTATGTGGAACGTCGGACCTTTTGTCGTTCCATTTATAATTATGTTTGCACGGTTTACCTACTGTTATGATTATATTCTGAAAAACTTATTTATATTCAAATTATAATTTGAGCTAAATAAGTGTGTTACTTCAGTTTACTTCTACGATAACTTCTGAGATATTGAAATGCACAAGGTAATTGTAATATTTAATTGTGTATGTATTAATATTACATTAGTTAAAATTATTTTTGTTATTAACATGCTAAAGATAAAAATAGTTACCGTGAGTTATCCTTAGCTGAAGGAAATTACTATCACAGACTATTTTGTATATATGATATACAAACCCCGTAGTACGATGTTTTCATATATCGGACTAGTTTTAGTGAGCGTTACCTTTGTAAGCGCTCGAAAACGCCTTAATATGATTATTGAAATAAATGTTCACTGCTTTCTATAAATAAAATATGAATTTTTTATACATACAACCATCAGGAAGAAATTATTTAAGCGACAGTTAAAATATTATTAAGAGATTGTGATTATATTTATGTTCTGAAATCTATAACGTACCAAACAAGAATACAGTCTGTCTGATGTTAAAGGGTTACTGTAACATATTGGTATTTTTTTTTAATGTCATAAGTGGCAAACGAACAGGTGGGTCACCTGCTGTGAAGTGATAACCACTGTCCATGGACACCAAAAACACCAGAGGAGTCGCAAATGCGTTGCCACCCTTTAGAGGGAAGGGATTAGGGGAGGGAGATGGAGAAGAGGAGAGGGGAGGGGAGGTGGGCCTTCGGCGCTCTCACTGACCGAACGAAACGCATGAATGCAAGCACTGTTACTTCACGTTGGTTTTCTATGAGAGGGGGGAACTACCCCGGACGAGCCGAACCATTCATGCTGATACCAGTAATAGTTTCAGCGTGGCTCTACCACCATGATTTACTTAGAAAGACCGATGTTTTAACTGTCTACTACTGAGAATTAGAATTATGTGTATGCCTGTGCGAGTAGCCAACTCCCTCTATCGGACCGGAACATGGGCGATCAAACGAATGAGTCCAATATTGCACAGAATTTACCAGTACACTAGAAAAATACTACAGAATCATTTTAGAACGTGCATATTAAAGCTGTTCTTCGTTGTTAAAAGAGAAATAAGATATTAGTTTTGTAAATACCACAAAGAAACAACATGTCAAGTAATATATATATATATATGTAAGTAGGATAGTTTTTGGGGGATATTAGAATTTCATGTAGTGGACTTTATATTTTATTCATAATTGATATCATAATTTACAAAAATTACCTACTCGACAGTGACAGTAATAATCTACTAGAAGATTGGTTGCCTAAAAATATATATACATGATAAAATGTATAGGTAGTACATACATAGTAATACGACTTTGACTCTAATTTAAGATGTATATATGACTACAGATATCCTTATTTGGTTTGAATTTAATATTATTAAAAAGTATAGATAGAAGAAATTTAATATTTGATATTTTGTTTCAAATGTTTACAACACTACACAACGCTGGTAGTAACTATTACTTTATAATATATATTGTATAAAGAAAAGGAACATTTTTTATTTGCAGTGAAACGTTGGCAGCAGTCAATTCTAGATGGAAGTACAAAGTAACGTGCACTATAATATTTAATTACAGATTTTCGCAAATTAATGCCTTCAGCAGTCAAACATTAAGAAAAGTGTTTAAATCCGGTGTGAGAGAGAAAAATATAGGAATTTTATTGAAAAGCATCGAGTGTTGCTGACTTCACAATCGCGTGGTGAGGTCGTATCGTCGAATGTCACGACCGCGACACTTGTTGCTTGAATTCTTTTACGCCAGGGAACCGTTTAGTGTGAACACGATATTTTCTTGTGTGACCAATGAATACATGTATAACACAAGTTGCTGGCTTGCCGACACCTGTACCAACTATTATTGCGCTTGTGTTTTCTACATTTCGTTTCCATTCAACTGAATAATTAAATAAAGTCTATATTATTTAAATTTCGAATTATACCACAGACCGTACATGGTGTTGTTATATTTCTTATGGCAATGTTAGTTGTCTAATCAGCCATGATTATTATTCGAATTTGGAAGTACGACGACGTCCGATAGGTTAGACGTGAAGTCATTTAATTTTTATGGCAATACCAATTTTCTCATTGGATATAACCTGCATGAATTGTTACGTTTTGTTTCACATGTTGTATTGTATGTATATATGTAATATCTGATAATAATATTAAATTAAAATACATAAGTAAATATTAAATTTGCTCGCAACATAAGAAAAATGAATTATATTGTTTTTTTTTCGAAAAAATCAGTAATATATAAAAGAGTCTAAATTTTTGTGATTAGCATCCAAATTCAGATAACAATATCATCATTATTAAAGTAATCATAGACTTCAGAATAGTGCTACAAAAAATCAACAGTAAAATGACAACTCCCATGGGTCTTCTTCTTTCTACTTTAGTCGGTAATACTTTTGAATAAAATAAATCTGATATTAAGTGACTGGTTATTACACAGTGTCTTACCGTGACTGCAATGCCAATAGAATGACCCTCTTTTTAGAACTTTCCAAGGTATTTTTGTGATCATTTTCCAACCACACATCACTTGTACACAAAATAAATATACAGCATAACAAACTAGGATAATAAATAGTATAGATTAACAATAGAACAACGTTTATGAGTCCGATTCACACACACACTTCACCGATTTTTGGTGCTATCTAACCACTTTAGTTGTTGTAGTAGCAACAATGAGGGTTAACTCACGAGATTCAGTAAAGGCACGGGATCAAAATTCACTTCAGTTCACTTGTTGCTAACCTCCTGAGAGCGTTGACAATCCAAATAACCTCTTATTCGAAGCACTCGCTGGATCCCGGGATTTGGAAGTAAGCACCGAGAGACTGTGTCGAAAATAATGTACCAATATTCCTGCTGTGCGAAACGTTTCGATATTTATTGAAGTGAAAATTTGTATGGCACCGTAAGGATACATTTTCGTTACGCGTTACGTAAGGTGTCTGTCTGGATATAGTACCTACCATACCAAAATGAGTAAATGTATAGTTATGTATTTCTACTACGGGACTACGTATGGATAACAACACAGACACATACCTAGAAGTATGCCGTTTTGCACAGAATTTCCTTACAATAGAAATGAAAATAAATTAAAAAATTATATTAATGTTACCATTAAATTTATTACAGTACCCGGCTTTTGATTTGGCACGTCGGATAGAAGAGTGAGACGACGAGTGCGTGTTATGACATTTTTTATAAGCGCGATTCAATACATTATCACATTTTAAACCTCATACTCAAGCACCTGTTCACCAGGTTATACAAGGAACTCCTGTATACAATTCCACGCTTTCATACTCTCGAGTTTAAGGTATGTGTTGACTGTCACTCAGTTTTAAGAATTCGATTATTCTAATGTCACTCTTAGCTCTAATAAATAGACACACACTGTCTATTAATTGTAGGAGTTATTTTTCAGTGGAATCAAAACTCTCATACTGTACGGTTACGTACATTGCATGTCGCCCTACTTATTATGTGCGCATTAGCACATGTGAATTAATTTGGGGTGTAAGGGGTGTTGAATAACATCTAAGACTTGAGACATCCAAGCCAACCTCACCTGCAGCTGCTGGGTGGTAGGGTTTTACAGCCTGACTGGGTCGCAACCACCATGTATATGGCGAAAAAGCCCGTCATAGTGATTCGCTTCTGCGGGTCGCGTTTCGGGTTCAGCCTATGCATATCCAGCTTTTCGCAGGCCGACATGACAGCGGCGATCGGCGATGTATAGGGTGTCACTCGGTGGTCGCCATTGTTTTTGGATTGTACTGTGCTTACTATCAGGCACAGTGCAGTCATTTTGCCGTGCAACCTAACAAGCAGCTTTATTCCCACAAATGGGCACCACAAGAACATATGTAATGCAAGGACTTGCTCCTCACCCCTACACATACACTTTACCGGCAATTTGAAGACTATCTATGACTTTACTCCATGTTCACTTCTAAACAGTTTGTTCGTTCAGACAAAACAGTGCTAAACTCTCAAAGATTTCCGTAACGATCGGCTTAGGGCATCCGTACTACATTTTCGCAGGCAGGCATGACAGCGGCGACCGACGATAGATAGTATGTCACTCGGTGGTCGCCGTTGTTTTTGGATTTTACTGTGCTTACCATCAGGCACAGTGCAGTCATTTTGCCGTGCTACAATTATATAAAAAAAACTCAACCTGCGGGCCGTCGCACTTCGGTTTCATTTAGTTGGCCCACCCGATTATACTTTATTTTCAATTATTTTAATTTTTGTACTCGTCAGAAAATCTATGAGCATGCTGAGTTGATTAAATATATCCCAGATAACCCAACCATTTTGCACTATATCAATACGTTGTTGATATAAAATATTTTTTTTTATTTAATACCTCAATATTTGTAGTTTGCGATCCGCGACACAATGAGAGAAATATGTTTATGGCCCCTTAAAAAAAGGTTGAGTACCACTGGCTTAGGGCTTCCCGCATGTCGTATCCCGCAGGTTCCCAAAACCTTCACCTTCTAAATAGTAGTCGAACTTAGGTTTTTAACAAAACAATACCTTAACAACCTTTCCTCAGACAGGTCACCTACTTTATCAGCGGTTCAATAAAAAAACAACCCCACTTTGCTATAGTAAAAATATCCGATATGAAACTATAAAAGAGATTGTGCGGGCAATTTGCTCCATAAAAATGTAACAGCATATTCTATCGGATATTTTAAATAGAAGTACCTATTTACTACGTTGAAATAGATATATACGAGTGCACATGAAAGCATCAACATATTGGCTTTTTAGTAAAAGCGTCTGGATAGAGAACGAAAACATATGCGGTAATGTATATCTGCGTGTTTTAAACATGCATTTTGTCTGCAGGGCGTCGTGTGAGTGCAGTCTGGGATTACAATGGGCTATTGTGTCAGTTTTTTTTTAGTTTATGTAAGGCTCGATGCCTTGTTGTCTGCGAAATTCGAGAATGTAGAAAAAAATGTTCTGTCTTTGATAAATACAACGTGATATTATTCGAGAATTAAAAGACTTTTTTATTTATTTGTTGTTGTCTTAAATGTAATGGTTATTTTTGTGGCGATGTATAATAATCTAGTACTCGTTTGTAACTACAGGTTAAAAAAATCCCTAAGAATCTATCTACATACGTTTATATTAAGCGAAAGGCATTGTAGGGAATTTACTCAAAAACTGTTACCACGAAATCCAGCGCAGATTGCTTTCAACATTAGAATGTTGCAAGAGTTGCTAGAGCATCTGACCGAGGAGACTGGAAGAGCAATACGTGTTATCCCGAACCTACCTAGCTGGGATAACGATAAGAAGAATTAATTTATGATTTGAGTTAATCTTTTAGAAAATTCGAGAAAAGGAACAAAACATCAAGTAATTTCTAAATCAAAATCAAAAACACTTTATTCAATTTAGGCCCTAAAAAAGGCACTTCTGAACGTCAAAACTACCACCGGTACGGAAAACAACCCAGTAATCGGGAAGAACCGGCAAGAAACTCGATATGGTTTATCTTTTTAACAAACATATGTAATATTTAGAATATATTACGTACATGTCACAACCGTTTTTAATGGATGCCCAGAGATGAGTCAACTCCAGACATCACCATCGTTCACATATTGATCCACTCTATAATAGCCTTTTGACAACAAAACCCGCTTGACATGGCGCTTAAATTCACAATCCGACAAATCGGTAATATCCTTAATTCAATAAAAAGCATACAATTATTCCATGAAAATAAACATACATAATATCCGTCTTCAGGTAAATATTAACATACAATAGACGTTACATATTTATGAAATCAATTTAAGGGTCATAGCGTCGTTTCCCCGAGGCTGTAATCAGAAGGAGCAATTTCACACCGAACGCGTACCAAATAAAATATTTAACGACCCTACATAACATTGAAACAGTCTGAAAAGTTATGAAATTTTCAAATATCAGCCGGAAATTACGAACTCGCGTACGTAATACCGATTTAATGTAAAATGTACAAACAGTTTCCACGCTCGTATTTTAATATTAAAGTTGGTTTACAGTTTTACACGATAAATTCTAATTTTAACTAATTTTCCACTCGTTCTGGTGGGAATATTAAAAGAGAAAATAGCACGCTGGTATTAAAACTACGGGTGAAATTGAATTTGGCCCGAGTAGACGGAATATTGCACAAACGAGGTAATAGAATGCATTAATGAAAGTTTCAAGCAATAGTTTGAGACGAACTATCCAATAGGAGCGGGCGGTCGGGTTGGCTCAACCCCCCCACAATTTCGTCCGATCTAATAACGGTCTAGTTTCAAATTTTCTCATTTGAAATATGAACGATTCCGATGATATTTTTCACAGCCTACTAGTTTTTTCACAGCAATGTTGTTTGATTAAAAGTTTTGGCGCGAAAACGTAGTAGTATGTATAGAATAAAAACAGCAATAAAACGTTGGCGTATTGATCGACGTGCGGCGCATGCGCGGAGCCAGAAAATTTGCAATTACAAAGTGCTCTGTGCAAATTTCGTCGAGTTTATAATTCGAAGGCTGCGCTGTAACGGTGAATTTCCCATTTTCTCGCACCATGAGTGAAAGAGAGGGAGATTGAGTGAGCGATAATCAGAAATAAATTCTGTTTAAACGCGTCGCGCCGTCATAGGAAATGTTTTTAAAAGTCATTACCCTATACAAATTTTGTATTAATGTAATAACTTTTGCCCAATTTATTATTTTATAAATGAGATTTAGTAGAGACTCGTATTACAGAGAATAAGAAGTTGACGGATGTTACCGCTAAATGATATAAGCTAAATGTCATTATCAAGTTTTATGTTATAATTAATTTGTTATGTGTACGTAGTTACGTCCAATTACCAGTATAATATACTAGATTATATATACATATACAAGACATTAAGATATTACAAGACGTTATAATGATAAACCATGTTAAATTTTTATTAGTTCTTCAGTATTAAATTAACTTAATTGATTTTTTTTTGTAAAATTTAATATATCAACATTTTCTTGTCTAGACTATAGTCGTCACTCGTCTCATTTGAATAAAATAAGTATCTATATATATTCTATAGAGATTCATAAGAACAGTGTCTATGGTTTTGTCTATTTTTTCATCTTTTCAGGTTAATTATATCGCTTTCTCGTTCTTTTTATTTCTAGTTTCTGATGTAACTTTTCCCGGTAGTCATCCAAGCAATAAGATGATTTTTTTGGCACAATACAGCTGCCAAAAAAACTCTAGGCACAAATAGCATAGACTTTGAAACAATATAACATTTACGACGGTTATATCGAAAATAATTACATTTTTCAGACGGTTATATATACATAGAGAACGTATATGGAAATATATTCCATAGGTTCAATGACACGACTAAATTGATTAATATAGATTTATGAACCGATGAAATTATACACGTCTATGTACGTCTCAGTCTAGGCTTTAGGAAGTGCATAGCAAGTGCAGGCGGAGGCGGGCACTAGGGGGCAGGGGGCAGTCTCGTCGCCATGGCAACCGCAAGATGGCGCTCGCGAAATTAGTCCGTCTGCCTTTAAACGGCACTCCTTCATTACGTCGAACTTCATTATATTTCCATATTGAACGCTTTCAGGCATATTATTTATTCCTTATAATATAACATTTGGGTCCTATATTATCTATGGCGTAATAGATATTTGAGTTATAGAAAAACTCATATTGCGTGAACATCCGTATTTTTTTTGGCAATCAATATCCTGGATTATTGTTGCCATTATCGAATAGGTAATATTGTTACTATTGTCTTGCGATAACTTCAATGTTCTAACAACGTGGACACCATCTTACAATCAACTAACAAGATGGTGGTCTTTGGGGGTTTTTGTGGCATCTCAGTATTCATGCTCCGTGGTAATATTCCTTATCCACGTCACTTATGCAGAATACACTGAACTATATTATGTAAAATACCATCAATATTTTACAAAATACAGAGTCAACACAATATTACGAATAAAATATAAAATTCAGTTATGACATACTAAGATTCGGCCAAAAACTCCATTCTTCGTATTTGATTATGCAAATTTTCATTACAATTTGTTGAATGGTATAAAAAGGGACTTTTTTTTTATAGTTGCACGGCAAAGTGACTGGACTGTGCCTGAAGGTAAGCCTAGTACAATCCAAAAACAATGGCGACCACCGAGTGACATACATTCCATCGCCGATCGCCACTGTCATGCCGTCCTGCGAAAAGCTGGAAATGCACAGGCTGATCCCGAAACGCGACCCGCAAAAGCGAATCACTATGACGGGCTTTTTCGCCCTATACATGATGGTTGCGATCCAGTCAGGCTGTAAAACCCTACCACCCCGCTATCGCCATTGCCTCGTTCGTTATTCAGCAGGGTGCACCACGTGCAGGTGAGGTTGGCTTTCAAGTCTTAGATGTTATTTGATACCCTTTACACCCCAATGATGTACTATAGTGCCCCCTAATGAGAAGTTATACTAAAATTAATATCATGAAAACCTTCTCTACGAAATAATACGTAAGTGTATAAACTCTTTGATGGTCAATCAAAGGGTGTTGCGTTTATCGTTCTCGGATATAGCAAAACACATGTTTCTTTTCTATACTCTAAGCTGCCTTTAATTTTTAAATGCGAATTAGTTACTATTTTAAGATATCTATGTTAAATTTTATCACCACTGTTTACCCCTCGTGAGAAAGCATAATTATAATACATAAATTATAATATATATATATATAATATATAAATACATATTATAAAACAAATTTCTCTGCCACGTCTGTCTGTTCGCGATAAGCTCAAAAACTGCTAAACGGGTTTTCATGCGGTTTTTCACCAATAGACAAAGTGGTTCATGAGTAAGGTTTTGATATATAATTTATCAAGGTTTTTTTTTATTATCTGGGCGGGACAGCGTCCGCCGGGCACGCTAATTAACCTATATAATACTACGAAAACCCCTTTGCCTGTCAGTGAAAATCTCGTGAAAATCCGTTTAAACGTTTGGCATATAAAATCATCAAAGAACAAACACGTCAATTCTATTAATATATGTATAGACTAGCAGGCTGGGCGGACGTTGTCCTGCCTTGATAATAAAAAAAATTATCTATAATTCAACCGCACCTACCGGTTTCAATCTAAACCATTCTCGGACACTGGAACACGCCCACAAAATTTCATCAAAATCGGGCCAGCCGTTTGGGATGAGTTCAGTGACATACACACGCACAGAAAAAATTTATATATAAAGATAATACTAATGCTCTTTTTAAATTTGAATTATGTGTACGAACAATAATTGACGCTTGCCAATTATTATTCGTAGTCTGAGAGCATGCCCACTTTTGGATATATATAGCCCTCTTTTTGTGTGCCTATTGAGTCCAAATACGATCAGTGATTTTGATTATATTTAAATTGATTGATTGATTTAAAAAAATGTCGTTAGCATTTCGTATCAGATATCCTGCCTAGCTTAATTTAAAAACTAAATATCCGTTGCTGGTTTGATGAGTTTTTTAAGCGAGATCTTAAGGCACTCAGCCGCATGGCAACAAACTCAAGGGCGCAAAAGAGGTCGGTATCGCTTACTCAGCGTAAATTGTATTTACAAAGAAAAGGCTAAATGAATAATAAACAGTGGTGTGACCTTGTTGAACCATTCCAATTAATTAACAATTCAACTGAACTGTGAATGAACAGGTAACGCGGGGCTGCCGGTTCGCGCTGAAAAATCTTTCCAACTCGTATGAAAGGTCACACGAATATCGCATAGTTTGTTTTCATTGCCGCTTTGTATAAGGTATATTAATTACATTTAATTGTATCTATTAACGGACTATTGTATGTTTTATGATCTTAGTTTTATTAGAAAGACACATATATTGATGACAATAAATTAATATTATAGTCCTTATCCTGAGAGTGCCGTGCGCCCTTGTGTTAGTTATCAAATAACATCGGTTGAGTGCCTTAAGCGCTCGACATAGTAGTCCGGTGAAGCTGTAAAGGCCTTGCTAGGTCAATATCGTAGTCAGTCCGAAAAAAAATCTGTATACAGCTTCACCGGATTACTATGGCGAGCGCTTAAAACACTCAGTCGATTTTATTTAGCAACCAGGTCGAGGGTGCGCGGTTCCAGTCCTCGCAGTTCTCGGCTTGGGCTATTGCCTAGGCTATGCAACATAGCGAATGTAACCAAGACTTGTCAAAATCTTTGGCCGCTCTAAATACATAAGTAAGTTTGGGCTTGTGTATAATATTGTCAGAAGTTTAATACAAAACTTTGAAATATTATTATAGGATTCAAAATTGGCATTTATTTATTATTAAGTTGTTTCGATGTTATACATATTAAAGAATAGATCTCTGAGTTCATGCGGTACACATTTTGGTTCATATTTAGTCAAAATCAAAATATCCTTTATTCAATTTAAGCCCTGAGAAGGCGCTTATGAACGTCAAAACTACCACCGTTTCGGAAAACAACCCAGTCATCGAGAAGAACCGGCAAGAAACTCGATCTGGTTTATCTTTTCATGTTATATATTTTTACAATAACATAAATATTTACATTCGTTATTAGTGGATGCACAGAGAGGGGCGTCATTTCCAAACGTCATGATCGTTCACATATTGATCCACCCTATAATAACCTTTAGATATTAAAACCCACTTGACTACTAACACTATTACCTAAAAGAATGTTTTTGGACTTAGCGAGCCTGAAGAATGGGATGACCGATTTCTTGCTGTTTCTAGTATTTAAATTATGCTGGTGTTTTACCAGATCCAGCATATCTAAGTTTTTGCGGACATACATTAAATATATAGTATATGTTGTGTATGAATAGTTAGCTTAGTATAGCTAGATTCGAGATGTTGCGTAACCATTATCCAAAGCTGGTTGTCAAAAGAAGCGGCTGAATGCTTTAAGCGCTCGCCTCAATAGTCGGGTGATGCGTAATCAGTTTGAAAGAAAAACCTTAATTAGCTCGAAAAAAAAAACCTTTAAAAATATATTATAAAGATACCATTCTATAGTCCGTTTGCACCCGTTTATACATCAAAGTGAATAAAAGTTTTCGTTTTCGAAATTTGACCTGAATCCCACATTACAAAGTTTTAAATTTTTTTTAAGTGGGGTGCTAATTTCACATGACTCCCCTTGAAATGGTGCTTGAACTTACTATCTGAAAAATCAGTAATATGTAATTTCATTTTTAATAAATATAAATAATTTAATATAAATTTAATTTAATTTAAAGTAATTTTTATCGCCATAACTCGGAACACAGGGATTGAAACTTTATCAAATCATCATCTTTATATATAAATTTCTTCTGTACGTGTATGTCACTGAAATCCTCCTAAATGGCTGTACCGATTTTGATGGAAATTTGTGTGCGTGTTCCACTGGATCCGAGAATGGTTTAGATTCACAATTGGATCCAGTAGGTGGCGCTGCAGTTGAATTTTATTATTTTTGATTATCAAAACAGGACGACGTCCGCCGGGTCCAGTAGTATATGTATAATACTTAATTTAAAAAACACGCTTACATAGGTAACCGAACTTAAAAATAGAAAATAAATTTTAAATATGGAGAATTCATGGTATAATTTCATTTGATTGTAAAAATAATGTGAGCGATACAAATTATTGTAACAAATAGATTATTGGTGGCTGTTTATAACAGAGTATAAAGCACCCCACAATTTTTTTTTTGCAATAAAATTATCTATACCATTAAGACTCTATATTTAAAAGTTATTTTCTATTTTTCATTTCGGTTACCTCTACAAGTATGTTTCTTTGTATTTATTACTATTATTTATTTTTGCTTTTTTTGTCCTTAAGCGAACTTAAATTTCATAATAACTTCAAGACTTGACTCTTTGTAACTTATGAATTAATGAATTAAAATAACGGCGCAAACTTATTCAATTATTGTATTATCATTGGTCATAGATAAGTTTGTTAAATTTCAAATAAACGTGACGATTTGAAGTGAGTGAAAATCGCCTTCAAAAATTATATTACATAGACGGATATATACAGATGTATAGTAAAAACGTGTTAAACAGCGAGCAATGTACGTGACGGCACGTTCGAAAACCGCGATTTGAAGTGTCGCCGCTATTAATCTCGCTGAATGGAGCCGACTGTATATCCCGCTACTATTTCGGCTTCGGTTTGACCGTGAACCGAGATTACACTTTATTCCCATATTTGGACAGTCCGCGGCCCGGAAAGCGAGAGTGGCCCCGTTTTTGTTCACATCTGATTTATCAGTATGTAAAGGTACAGTTCGCGTGATCCGTCACGCTTTGACCCCGTGACCCACTGAACTGGGGGCTCAGGTCGGGATGAATTCCCAATGAAATATTGACACATCGAAATATAACGTATTGGTTATACGTTTTGTTCTCGCTGTTATATCTCGGGATACTTATCACAATCACACCTGATATCTATACATCTATCTATTTATATCTAACTCGTCTGTACTTTTTAGATTTTTGTAAAATAAGAAATGTTTTAGATACTTACACAGTATACTTTACTTACATAGTATAAAACAAAGTCCCCTACCGCGTCTGTCTGTCTGTCTGTCTGTTCGCGATAAACTCAAAAACTACTCAACGGATCTTTATGCGGTTTTCACCAGTGGATAAAGTGATTCACGAGGAACGTTTTGGTATATAATTTGTCCAGGATTTATTTATAATCAGGGCGGGACAACGTCTGCCGTGCCCGCTAGTAAGTAATAAAATACATTTCAATTTCAATCATTTTTAGTAATGTCTGTCTGTCTGTTTATATGAACACAGTGCTCGAACTTATTATACTATATGGGAAATGAGTAATGTGTTTTGAAAATTTGTTATAAACCCTAACACTATTACTTTAAAAACTGTTGCTGGTCTTAGTGAGCCTGAAACATGGGATGATCAATTTGTCATTGTTTCTAGTATCTAAATTATGTCAATTTTTCACTCAATCCACCTTATCTAAATTTTTGGAGACGTACATTAGACTATCAAGAATGTACTGGGAGAGCAGAGCTAATATACCGAATTCCTGAAACTTAGCCTTCAATTCGTGAATAATGCATTACACTATTGTATTATTTTATAACTCGTTATTAACTATTATGCTATCGAGTAATTTATTGATGTGTACTGCAATTGGTAACAATAACACGATAGCGAAATGTATATATATTTTATTATACTACGACGGTAGCGAACAAGCATGCAGGCCGTCTGATGTAAAGCGGTCACCGCAGACTATGTACGATTGTAATATCAGTCACATGCGCGTTGCCAACCCTTAAATAACCTATTTATTTTCCCCTTGAAGCACTCCATACTGTAATCCCCAGGAAAAACTTCAGCAAGAAGTTCATTCCATAATCGGATCGTTCGTGGAAGGCAACCTCTCTGGAACCGGACCGTCCGAGACCATTGAATATTCATTGTTCGTATCGTGATCTTAAGTGTGAGCAATGCGAACTTCTCTCCCTTTCGCACTTAGTGATGTTTTATACGTTGCGACAACACTAGTCAATCATTTTATTGTCAATAATAATAACGGAGAACGGAATATATTTTTGGGAATTGTGTTTATTTAATTGCGGACTTCAAATCCTAACTGATATTATGAATGCGACATTGAGTTGTATTGTTTGTTACGCTTTGAAAATATATATTATATTAAATATATATTATATTAAATGGAATTTTACATACAAATTTTTGTACTGAATTACAAAAATGTACCGATTCTGCAGTGTTTTAAATGTACCTTGGTTTTCAGGAATAACTTAATCATTGAAATGAACGTATTTACGTTCATAAATACATAATTGTAAAAGTTTTAGCTTCGACGTTAACAAAATAATTAAGGAACTCGAAGGATTATCTTATAAACGGTATAAAATGATTTCGTCAAGTAAATAACCCTTCAGTATACAGTTTCACGTATTTTATAACTGAAACCCGGAATTATAGATGGCGCTATACGAAAAAAAGGATTAAAAATAAAATAGTTTTTTTTTATTGTAAGATCTTAAATCGTGATTAAAATCTGTGATTTATGAGATATTTTATTTTAAAGTTCTAGTTTATCTTCTCACTATCTTAATCACTATATATTTTTATTTAAAAAAATTGGATTTTGCTACTAAGTACAATTTATTTATTACATTGATAATATGATTATTAAAAATTGGAATACTATATTTGTTTATATGTTAAATATAAATGTTTATGTTAATTAATTAGTCACGATAAGGTTACATATAAAAATGAAGAAATGAAAAGTAAGTGAAAGGAAAGTAAAATCATAA
Source organism: Antheraea pernyi (assembly GCA_015888305.1). Classification (NCBI taxonomy): domain Eukaryota; kingdom Metazoa; phylum Arthropoda; class Insecta; order Lepidoptera; family Saturniidae; genus Antheraea; species Antheraea pernyi. The sequence goes on along the minus strand of MU159160.1, from coordinate 199,088 downwards.
AATAAAAATGTACTTACGGGTGTAGTTGTTGAGCGCCCTCTACCACGACCCCGCCGCGACTCGCTCTTCACAGTCTGCAACGTCCCGTCGGGCCCCAAAATAAGCTATAACAACACAGACACACCACATACTTAACATAAAGCAAAATAAAGTAAAAACAAAAGGAGAACGATAACACAAAAAGGGAAAAATGAATAGACAAACATGCAATGGAGAGGTTAAATGGCAACAGATTAGTGTTTTAGTACATGAAAAGCAAATTATTGTTTTGCAAGTTTAAAATAATCCTTTTATTTTGTTTCATTATTTATATAATTTTTAATTGCGAAATATACGAATCATGAATTTTAGAACGAATTATGTAGAAGGCACAAGCGCCATCTGTATGCAACTTTTGAAACGTACGGTTATTACGAACGCAAAGATATTTGTAATAGTTCCGCTATTCGAAGCTAGATGGCGTTAACGCAATAAACCCGATTGATGTTTAATATTTCTCATTCATTGAACGTAATATAGCAATATATGTTCGTTTCTTAATACTATAGTAAGTATAACTTCATTTTTACTTTTAAAGAGTATCAAAATCAAACCTGTATATTCGTTATTTGATTACATATCTTAAGGCGACACTATTCCTAAAAATGCTAGAATGCGTTAAAATAAAATGTGATTTATACATATCATTTTAATTTAATTGAAGAAGGCGTTACTTTGCGGAATTCTTTCATTAAATATTATAGTGGACGTTACTTTGCACTTCCGCATGGAATAGATTGGCAGCTACCACGTCTAACAGCACCAAATACATTAATAATTTCGTTCTCTCTCTATTACTGCTTTCAGGTGTAACTTTTTAAGGTACACTCTAAAAAATAAATCAAACGTATATAGGTGCAGTAAGACGCGGTAGCTGTCAATCTATTCCAGGCGGAAGTGCAAAGTAACGACCACTATAATATATAATTTTAAAGTTGGTATTTACTTTGAACCTTTCTTAGAACTTCTTTAATACTAGAATTTATTCATTATAATAAAACTAATAATTTATGTTGGCGTCGACGATAATTAAATTCATGAATTGTTCAACATTTCAAAGCTGTGCGTATATACATTTACAGTTTCTGTTGGCGAGCACATGGCATCGGGTAACACCTGGCGTTTTAGTTCGTTACTCCTGTTTTTGTGTTAGAATGCGAGCGACATTTGTTATATCGCTGTCCCTGTCTAACGCTTCCCTTTCACCCGTTGTCTATTCACATTCAAATCGCCCGGATTACTAATTATCCTTGAACAGGTTCAGGAGCTTTTTTCATCGTGAGATTTCGATGAATAAACATCTTGTGTGAGAAACAGCTGCGTGTTATTCGGAATTATTATTAAACAATCTATACGAAGTTTTGTAAGATTTTTATACCTTTATTTATCACGTACTCATTAGAAACCACTTCTGCGCTATTTATTAAATACACATTGTTCAAAGTAAGAAAAAAAAAGTTATAAAACGTGGTTAAGCACTTCTGATATTTATTTTAATATACTAAATTTTACCCGCGACTCTGTCAGCGTGGAATTTAGCAAAAAAGTAGTCTAAGTTAATCCATATGACATCAACTATATACCAGTTAAAGTCGTCTAACCGTTTGAAAGATTAGTCGGAACAAAGAGCCAGATAAAAGTTTAAGAGATAGTTTTTGTTGCAAGTACTCTATACAAGTGCATAGTTTCATATCCATTTAGTAAAAAGCTGTTATTTTGACATCACAAACACTTCCATTTTATTTATCTGTATAGAGTATGGATAAGATGTACTCATTCAATACCGATTCTACGTACTTTTTATGTATACTTCTCTCTCTTTTCTACTTTTCTCAGGACCTACTGGTCCGATTTGAAAAATTCTTACGTTGTTAGATAATTCATTTATCGAGGAAGACTATAATATACACCAAGACCAATAGGATCGAGGCGCTAATGAAGAATGTTTCAAAATCGTTTTTTTTTTGCGTCAGCCCAAAGTAACTATACCACGCGAACGAAGTCGCGGGCAGAAGTTAGTAATTAATAATCGACGAAGCTAATAAATCCTAGTGTGTACTAAAAATAAAAAAGAATTATGTTATAAAACGTGCGGAACTCTCTTACTTCCGATGTTTAATTTTGTTATTAATTATTACTTTATAGGTCAAAGTTTTAATACAAAAATTATAATACCTTCAACATTCGTCATCTACGATGAGCTAATATAATATATCAAATAAATAATATTAATTAAAAAATGAATAATGATATAATAGTTAGTGATAAATGGCTTCTATATTTACCGATAACGTCAGTCAACAGTCTGTGAGCATCATTATTTTAATTATACCGGGTTTATACTTTGTAAATTAGAATACGCGAACACCTTTACGCCGGTCATAGCAATGCTATTGAGCCATCTGTCGCCCGTTACATCCTTATAGCGGTTGATAAAAACCTAGAAACAGTGACTGTGTTTTCTAAATAGTAGATTTATAACAGCCTGTATATATTTCATTAAATTAAATATATTAAACCTATTTTTAAATAGGCGGCAACAAAACAGTTAAGCACCTCTTTCTCCTCCTGTTTCTCAACCGATTCTCTTTATTTCTATCGACGACCTTTACTGTAAGTAGTTCGGTGAAGCTGTTAAGACCTTGCTTGGTCAATAGCGTAGTCAGATCGAAAAAAAAAACCTTTAAACCTAAAACCTTAATAACAATCAATAAAAAATGGAGAACAGTTTTTTGCTTACCATCGTTAAGTCTTTATTCCTATGTTTCTATTCAACATACGTCATGATTCTTACGTCCAGAAATCTACAACATTTGTACACTCTTTGGTGATTTTTAAAAATAATATTGAAATTTAAAAACGTAACCTAACGTTTTTGGTTAAATTTCAACCACTGAGCGATCACAAAAAGGTATATAAATGTACCAAAAAGATTGTATCGTTAAACATCACTACTGTTAATATATGTAGACTGTTTTCGATAAAAAAAAGTCGACACAGTTGTGAAGATGTGTTCTGTTTTGAATTTCTAAATCAATGATAGTCTGAATTATTTAAATTTCATTATTTGTAATAGGAAATTATTAACATTAAGTCTGGTTTTCACATCTATTGAAACTCGGAACAATAATTATAGATATTTTATATAGTTTATTAATTCATCAAACGTATGGTGGGCTGCACAAACTCAATACAATATATCGATATTACAAGTACACAGGCCGCTATCTGTCCCCAAGCACCTAAGGTATATTTCGGCAGCTGCACTTCAGAACCAAACTCTCTTGGTGTTATTACAAAACAGTTAAATACGTATTGAACCCTTGCTTTAAAAAGGTCTCGTATTAAATGCTTTAATGTTCGCCATCTTTCTGTTTTGTCTCGCTTTGGTTAACGTTAGTTTAGACTTGTGAAAAAAGATAACGCGAACTTGCCTCGGGCGAGCGCGGTACATTTATTAGGAAACTTTTTTAAACCAGGTATTTAATACGTATTTAACTTTTTTGTAATAACATGGTCTAGGTGTGGTCTAGCGTGTTTACTATATTGGATCATATCGTCATTTAACATCCAGTGAGATTGCGGTGAAGCGCCAAAACCTATAAAGAGTAAATAAGTTATCACGTGTAACGTAACTTCTCTTTAAAAAAATATAAAAAATGACAAACATAAAGCACTGGACTGGTCGAGAGAATAAAACCGTTGAGTAACCGTACAATTGTCACTTATTCTCACGTGAAGTGTTGAATGAGTGTGTTAAGTCGCGTGCCGGACCCGACCTGCCGCAACGTGCCCACGCACACGGAGTACGAGTGTCGCACCCACGCATCAACTACGCACGCTTTGGTAAAATTAGCGTTCCTACTGTGTCATCCGAGTTACGACGTATAAACTTGCTTTGATATGCTTTTACAATAAGCTAATTTACCTTAGCTATACATAAATATATAACAAATTGTTGGTATATCAGAGATTGATAAACGACGAACAATCTTTACAATTACATCATTACAAAAAAGATTTTCACACTCAAAAACGGCAACTATATATAATCACTAGGTTATCTACAGCAGGTATTATAATTTATTTCATTATTGTGATGGTATATTATGATTTATAAGAGAACTTCCTTAGCTGCGTTGAGCGATTTTTGATAAGGGAAGAACTTATGGATTCACGCCAGTAATGAACTCGACATTCTTGTGACGTATTGCGATTACGCCAGACCCGCGACGCGAAGTATAGCGGCCTGTGTACATGTAGCATTGATATTTTATATTGTGCTTGTGCAGCCCATTGTACGTTTGATTAAATATTAAACTGTATAAAAATGTATTTAATTATTGTTGTTTGGAAGAAAATATATGATATGAGCCTACTTGACGTGTCCGTCAATGGCGAACCTTACTTCCTTCGATTGTGAGCACGTAAATGACTCGCGAAAGCAAACTTTGTCTTGAAGATCTTGTTGCAGGGCGCACAGTGCAATTGACCGTCAGTATTGTAAGTTTAGATGTAGGAAGGCTTCGAACGGGTTTTACTTATAAGGCATTTCACGTCTAGTTCTTGTAACCGCTTTTCTTCAAAATTTGTAACTGCCTTGTGAACAGAGCTGCGCCATTCACGTCTCTGTTTCGCGAGATTCTCCCAACCCTCACACTGAATATTACATGCAGTTAGATGGCGCTTTAAGACATCCTTGTAACGCAATAGCTGACCTCCAGGAGTGCGTTTTCCTTATTTGAGCTGTGAATAGAAGACGGCTTTAGGCAGCCTGGAGTCATCCATACGAACAAGATGTCCGCACCATTTTAGTCCAGATGTGATATTGATGTAAAAACTTAAAAAAACACCTATTTCATTGTTTTGAGTTTTCACTTCTGTCAGTAATCCTTATGTCTGCCTCGACTTTTTTTATTCAAACTTTATACAGTCCGCCGCCCACAGACCACACACAGATACCTACACGCGAATTATTGAACACTTAGCGAGTGTCTGATAATTGACGTCTAGCTATAAACGATCTGGACGATTAATTCCATCTTGGTCAAGATTCATTTTTTAATATAGAAGTGAATGTTAGCTATAATTAATTGTGCGAAAAGATGACATTAGTATATGGTTTTTAAATTTCATTTTATTCACAGAACATCGATTACTAACAACTAACTTAAAAAATTATATTGATTACTCCTGAAAATGTAACCACAATATTCTTGTTTTAGACATATACCTGTCTCTTCGGCCTCATCTTCACTCACTATTAGGTGTGATGGAGGCCAAGCCCGTGCTTGCAAAACATAAAAAAATGTATGTGTGCACTTTTGTACGCACGTAACAAGTTATACTTCTTTAACTTAAACCTTAGATAGCATTGCCGTCGTTGTAATTTAAAAAATCATGATTAACTTAAAAAGGCTTTAAAATTTATTTTCTATATATCTGTATACAGAATCAAGTAAGATATAAAAAATAAGTAGAAAAAACTGTTTATCAAATAATAATGTAATAACAATAATTTATAAAGTAAAGAAATAAGAATATATGCCAACAGTTAACCTCTTGTCTTTAAACCCACTTAATAAATTATAATAAAAAAAACAACTTTCATCACGAATACTCACAGTAATATAAATATGAATTAATAATTTAATATATCTTATTATCTTCACTGATCTGAAACACGTAGATTCATACATTTTTGAATAACTACCTTGAATATTGTCATCAGTTCTTATGCAAACTTAGACAATTGCCAAACAACTTCATCGTGTCGCTTATAGGTGTCAGAGTGCACGCGCATCGTAAAATTCACTTTGATAATTTCTCCCAAACGCGCCAAAAAGAGTATAACTTCAAATATATACGTTGACGAATAACAATTGTGACAGTGGACGCAAATAATCGGTGGAAGAGTTATACTTAATTTTTAAAACAACGGAAGAACAATTATCGTCCAACGGTCATTTATAATTGCGCGTTAACCTACTAGAATCATTATAAATTAACTTAAATGTGTTAACTAAGTGACTTACAATAATATCTATTATGTTAATGATCTTTATACTATTAAAATAAAAACGTACAAGTTACAAGTCCACTGGAATCGTACAACTTGATGGATTTGAATAGCTGTTTTTTAAAATCCGTTAAAAAGGCAGGTGTATCGCTACACGAAGATAATATAGCCGCAATATAATCTCGAAAGTTAATCTCTATAGTGAAAATAACGAGGATAATGATAATTGGTTTATTTGGAATGTGTTTTGTTTCGTTTCGTTACGTCCGTTCCTGGGGACCGTTAGTAAATTAGAAGCTTATATTTAGTGTCGCTATTTGATGACAGATGGCGCATGAAAAGAATTTGCGGAAACACGCTATGTGAATATTAAACATACAATTACACTTTTAGACGTTTTAAAGCAGTTATAAGGCCGTTTAAACGAGTTTTGTATTTTCGATTACCTCATGAGTTAAATTGACATGGGCAGCGGAATATTCTTTAAAAAACACAGAGGCAAGCATATTTTAAAATCTGCTTTAATATTAGACAATCTAACGAATGAAAATTTCCAGTATTCGCCGCAAAATGCTGACTCCTGTCTGCTGCGACCCAACATTGTCCGTAATTCAATACAAGTTTCAATAAGGCTCTAGTATTATTCGTACAAAAATTTGATAACGACTTTGGATTTTCTCAAGACAAGAATTTCATTTCATGTTCAAATTAACCATAAATCTTTATGTATATTATTCGTTTACAATTGAGTATGTAGGTAGTATATTAGATTTGTGAATAAAAAAATATCTTTATCAATTGTGTATTTTCCGAAGGAGATATGATGTTTTCTAGCATAATACATAAGTATAATTTTAACTGTAGTAGATTGACAAATAAATAACATATGTATATTGATAGCAATTGTAGGATTACTGTTTCATTTGAATCGACTTCGGAACCTTAGAGGATATTGTGTGTTTCCGTCAATTGACTTTGTATATTCTCTTTTTTTTTTAATTTTTTAGTTTTGTATTTCTTAGTTGTATACAGCTTATAATTGAACTAGCATATCTAATAATTAATAAAAATCCCTGAATAAAATTAAGAAAATAATACATGTGTTTGCTCACGCGTGGTTGTTGTAAAAAGATAAAATATTCATATAACCCATAACGTATTATCGTATATCTCATTCTCTCGCACTTTAAATCATATAGATGCATATGTTTGTCTCTTTCTAATAACATGTTAGTCTAGTATAAATGTTGCTTTTTCGTTTCATCAATATTCGAATCAAAACGGGGCTATGAAGTTTACACTTAAAAAACATTTAACTGTATTAGTAGATTATAATATGAAATTATTGATCATATGTTAATATATAATATATAAATAAATTAAGCACCTGTTCTTTGTTCGGGTTAATTTTCGAAATCCTAGAACCGATTTTGATAAGATATTATTACTAGCAGGAAGAAATCTTCTCACAGTATTATCCGTGTTACGTATAGTTGCACATCTTTATGGAGGTTAAGCAGAAGTGCTAATTTAAGAGAGGTACCATAACTTGGTAAATTAGTTGTATAGAGTTTATGTAGACAAACCAAAATTATAATACAAAAAAGTCAGTCAACAATTAATCCACATAGAAAAACGTAATTTCTCAAAAAGAAAAATACTTTCACGGAAACGACTTCGCGAGTGGCGGTTGGTCAATAATAACATAATTTACAAATGAAGAATACAATAAAATATATTATTATGCTAGAAGCCGTCTGTTTTATAAACTACTACCTTTCCTCGCAGCTTCGCTCGCGTTAATGTAGATTTTATCAATCCTTCGGGAAGAGTACTTTTATTCTAAATGGCGATACCGTGTCCTTTTCTGTACCCCTGATGTATACAGTATGCAAAATTGTATGATGATCAGTTAAGTATTTTAGGCGTGATAGAGTTATAAATAAATTCACATTTAACATATTAGATAAGGATGGCACAATACTTTGCCTTCATTGTAATAAGAGTTTATACGGCGTACGTGCAAATGCAAATACCTCTCAGATGGCAGTGTTTTACAATCGTACTTCACACCTATGTCGGCCATTCTATATAGATTTATATAAATTATATATCTTAGGAGTTCTTCATATCTATGAGAAATATTACTATAAAGTTTCATCAAAATTCATGCAGTAATTTTTCTGCAAATCGGCAAAAAGTCTATATTATATTGTGCACTCCCCGAACGCTTTGAAATAAAAGAATAAAATCTACAGCAAACATATTTATTTCTTTTAGCAGTACAATAAAGCTTGCGACACCATTATATCTAACTTTAATATCTCCGTCAAAAAATGGTAAATATGTAAAAAAAAAAAATACAAGATTAAATTTTTTTTTTCGAACCGACTACGCTATTGACCAATCAAGGTCTTAACAGCTTCACCGGACTATAGATAAGTTTGGATACAGGTTTCACGTATACTTTACAAATTCTTATTAAAACAAATAATTAAATCAAAATGGAAATTTCATGGAGATAAAAGGTTTAATTTTTACAGCATGTTAATTGATGGATTTGATCAGAAGATAACGCGAAATACTATAGCCGAGTGCGGAGGTGAGGGGTGGTACAGGAGCAACCCTGGCGGTACTAGGATTTCTCGACAATATATATAGGATAGTTATTATCCTAATTAAAAACATTTTTCACATACGGTATGGGTCCTTGGAGAATTTAAATGCACAATTGATCCTGTAGATGTCGCTGCAATCGACTTCTAGGTTTCTGTAAGTTTATTCGCGTTTGGAAATACAATTCGAATTGGCGCAGATGAAGTTGCGAGTGTCAGCTAGTATTATTAGAATCGGAATAAATATTATAAGACATGTTGATTAAATGCATTCGCGTGTAAAATTACCCCGCGCGTTATTCGTTCGCGATAGAATTTATAGGTTAAAACTTAGTCCAGTCATTTTCATCGCACAATGTAATTGTTCGGGACGTTGTTGTCTTCAGATAAACTAGGCAAACTCCGACGTCTATTGTTATTGTAAAGTTTTCGCAAAGAATAGAATAACAAAGGTTTAAGTTTGTCTCTGTGTTTTCGGTTTTCGAGATTAACTCTCGCCGCTTGTTCTAAATTAACAACTGAATTGGTAATTTTATTACTGTTTTGGATTAGTTTAAATTTTTTGACGTTTTTATTATTGTTTTTAGTGGAGTTACTGTATCTAATTACGTGCGATTTCTTTGTTTTTGAAGGGATTTGTTTTATTTGTTCAAATTATCTAATAGATTATGTCGGCGACTTTGTTCAAGTGAAAATAGTTGTTCTTTCTTTGAAAGTACCTATTTTGTGTGAAAATTTTTTGAGATACACAAAAAAAAAAAATTAACATTTAACCCGTACGACACTTTTAATGATTTATTTTTTCTGTAATTTCTTCATCATCAGGTTCATGACTAAATTTGTTGAATAAAAACCATGAGTTTAATCAGCTTTTAAGCATTTGAATGATTTCTTTTGTCTGTGTATTTGTAACACACACAGACTCATATTTCTAGGTAAAGCAACATATATAACGAAGCACAATAATAGACATTTAATAAAGATTTACGATTCAATCAGTACGATGTATTCAAGGTTCATATAGAATTTGTCCGCTAATCCTCCGCTCGTCTTCAATAAAATCATCTGTTCGCGACGGTTGAAGCCGTTGTTTAATGTCATCGAGGACGCGGCCGGGATTTTTTTATCCTGTCGTCGACGGAAGCTCAATTTAGTGCAATCACTGCGCCGTGACGTACGACGCACACTTGTTGGGAGCGTATGCGTAGACAGTGGCGCCTCTTGCGTTGAGTGGCAAAACTATTTGTAAGTTCATACACTATTTACAGTTCTGATAGTTTTTCATTAGTTAATAATTAATATCTGTTCAAAGCAGAAACACAAATGACCATGTTTTGTATAGATATATAGTAAATATTTTATAAAAGTTACTTCTTTATAATGTTTCAATTATCTACCTTTGATGAAATAATATACTAGCTGTAGCCGCGTGTCCGTCCGTATTTCCTTGTTATTATTAGCTATGATGATTATTGGTTATTACTATTTGTTGTAATAAATGAGTTACAGCAGAATTAATATTATGTAAACATTTTAACGGTATAAAAGTCGATGTGTTGTAGCGCCATCTAGTGGCGAGTTACAGTAGGATAAATAATAGAAACTTTCTCTATGGAAAAACACTAACGTATGCCAATTCTCATGGTCGTCTGTGAAATCGTGTTTGAGGCGTACATTTATATTGAGAGATTTACGTAAATTACTACTCGCATTTAACTTTACAATGTAATCAATAGCTTATTTTCTTTAACAAATCAATAGTATGTTAAGTACAATTGAGCAAATTGCGCCGGGCGGTGTATCCGCCAGGCGCTATCCACCGAGTGGCGGTTATGTCACGTTCCCTTATTATCCGCCATTTGTGACCTACGTTGATGATTTTTCCCTAAATCATATGTATTATTTTGTAATGGTAAGTTATTATAAAACCAAAATCAAAAATACTTTATACAATTTAAGCCTTAATAGGTCAAAACTACCACCGGTTCGGAAAATAATCCACTCATCAAGAAGAATCGGCAAGAAACTCGATCGGGTTTATATTTTTAACACATATTTATCTATCTATATTTATATACTAGTATTATAAAGCTGAAGAGTTTGTTTGCTTGAACGCGTTATTCTCAGGAACTACTGGTCCGATTTGAAAAATTCTTTCAGTGTTAGATAGCTCACTTATCGAAGAAGACTATATATCATCACGCTAAGACCAATAGAAGCGGAGCATCAATGAATAATGTTTCAAAATCGGGGTTAACGTACGTATTATTTAAAAATATTGTCATCTTCTACGTAAATGAAATCGCGAATTAAAGTTAGCGTAACTATTAACTATTCCGGACGAAGTCACGGGCAGAAGTTAGTTTAAAATATAATCGTTTTTAGTGGATGCACAGAGAGAGATATCAATTCCACCTCTTTGGACGTGCAGTAAAATGATATTCATTTTATAATAGCAGCTCTTATTACTGTTGTAGTCAGAACTGCGTAGCGTTGCAGTTGGGAACTCTTTGTATGAAGTCAAAACTGTCATATTTTGTTAGTGTAATGGGTACCTAAGGATATTCTAAAATTAGATGCGAACGCAATGACAAAATAGGGGACGTGTGACAGGAAACATTCCTACTTCCTTATATTATATGTACAGCTTCTGCCCGCGACTTCGTCCGCGTGGAATAGTTACTTTGGGCAAACGCTAACACGCAGCGAAAGCTCTTAAGAGGAAAAAAAACAATTTTGAAACATTCTTCATTGGTGCTCCGCTCCTATTGGTCTTCGTGTTGATATAAGCTTTCCTCTGTAAATGAGCTATCTAACTTTGAAATAATTCTTAAATCGGTCCCGTACTTCCTGAGATTAGTGCGTTCAAGCAAACAAATTCTTCAGCTTTACAATATTAATATAGATATTAATTAAAGTATTGTATCGTTATCGTTATTCAATAGAAACCTTATTGTATAAATCGATTGTTGACGTTCAGATCTCAGTTAATTACTAGTACGGAGACGGCAACTTTTTGGTAGTCATGCACGTGAACGGCAACAATGAAGAAAAAAGAAAAGGTGACACCTGACTCATCTGTTTTATCCTCGAACGATCGAGACGGTCTTGTTATAATCAGCAGCTGAAGTATCGAAACAATGGTTTCAGCATGAATGGGTCGGCTCGTCCGGGGTAGTACCACCCTCTCATAGAAAACCGACGTGAAGTAACAGTGCTTGCATTGTTGCGTTTCGTTTGGTCAGTGAGAGGCCCACCTCCTCTCCCCTTTCCCTCTCCTAACCCTTTCCCCCGAAGGGTGGCAACGCACCTACGACCCGTATGGTGTTGTTAGTGTCCATGGACAGTGGTGATTACTTAACATCAGGTGACCCACCTGTTCGTTTGCCACCTATTACATAAAAAAAAAACAAGAACCATAAGCTATCATTCGTGGAAGCTCAGCGGCCAGAGGAGATCACGAGGTACGTGCATTGTATCTTTACTGTTGTTAGCTGGATCTGAACGAAACCTTTAAGGTTTTCGAAGACCCTTCGAGGTCCCCCAGAGTAGCAGAAAGCCACCATAAGGCATTTCGGCGGTGCGAATGCTACATCAAGTATAGACTATAAATGTGAATGCGAGTCTATTTATTTGTTTTTACGTCTTAACTCCTCAACCGATTGTGATAAAGTTTGATACACTGATGTCAGGGGTACAGAGAAGGGCACAGAGTACTTTACATTAAAAAAAATAGGTACTGTTATCAAGGGATAGATGGGATTAATGAGAGCGAGACCGCGAGCAAAAGTAAGTGTTATATATAGTTGTAATGGATAACGTAATAAACTGAAATGGGCACTTCGTCTCCATGGTCGAGGTATAATATCTCATATATATTTATCATATATGAGAGTATAGCTTTGATTCCATAAAGCCGACTCTTGTGAAAGTCTATTACAATGAAGAGATACATCTTATGGGAGGGCTTTAAAAATTTGATCGGCAACTTTTTGTGTAACAATGTAGTGGTGGGGGTAAACAATGTGTCGGGTAGAGCGAGAGTAGTGTCTCGCTTGTCTTCGGGTAATGGAGAACAGTAAGACATACGCTCTTCTCGATTTCTTTTTGATAATTTGACTTCTACAACATGTGAAGTTCACTTAATTTTTTTTTTATGAAATATGAACTTATCGTTAGACAAATATGTGTAATAGTTAGGCACGAGTTTTTATTTAATGTATCAATCGAGCATTTTGTCACAGAGTCTTTAAAAGTAAAAAGATATATATACAGAGGAATCCAAATAAAAAAAATTAAATAAAATTAGCGTAAGAAATAAATAATCCCAAATATACATGAACGTCGAAAATGTATATTCCTCAATAGACATTTTCTACGATAAAGAAACGTCCGAGTAACTTCTTTACATTCTTATCTATTCCATGCTATTCTTATAAAAGCATTTAGAATCATTCATATAACAAGAGTAGTCCGGTGAAACTGTAAAGACTTTGCCAGGTCAATAGCGTAGTCAGTTCGAGAAAAAAAAATCATATAACAAGCAACATTATTATCATTAGAATGAAGTAGCCCTGAATAAACTAGACATGGCTTCGCGTTTTAAAAAAGTGAACAATGAAATAACAGTGTTTCATACTTTACCGGTTTTAGCTTTTAGCTACAATCTCACCTGATTTTAAATGACGACGATGATCTAATATGCTCAAACGCTAAACCCCATAAAGTATATAAAACAAGGAAATTATTTGGTAACTAAATCATTTTTATGGATTATTGATTATCATGGATAAGAACGCCTTTTAGTAAAAATTATTAAAAAATAACTGCATGAATAATTCCATCTTGTATTTGATGTGTTAAAAAAATACTAAACATCCGCTTGAAAAGAATTAGTGATCTCTAGATATAGTTACTCAAATATCGTAAGATCTATTAACGTATCGTAAAAATCATATAAAACAAAACCAGAGTGACAAATTAACTAACATGCTGTATAAGCAAAGTGTCATTCAACTGATGCAGACCATCACGACAAAGATCAAACACGCAAAGGATCATTGGCCTCCTCGAAGTGTCACTGTTATATGGCATTTCGATTTAATACTTATTTTTGCGTAAATTTTTTATAAGCAAATTCCTAACGTACAAAGAACCGTCGAAATGTACTAATAAATTTAAATTTGGAATTCGCGTAAAAGCTCACGTTGATTGGCGGGTGAGTCACGGCCATGATACATTGTGTCACATCCCACTGACGTTTCTGAGTCATGGTTAATGTTGTCAGGTCTGTCGGAAAAATTTGTTGTTAAAAAGATGTCTGGTGTTAGTGGTGATTAAAGGGACGTATAATCTAAATAAAGAAGTGTTTTGTATTAAAATTAACTACATCTTGTAAATATCGAAATAAAAAAACAAAAAGTTCCCATTAATGTTTCTATGTTTGTTTGCTTGACCGTGCTCATTTCAGTATCTGCAGATCCGATTTGAACAATTATTTCAGTGTTAGATAGATCATTTATCGAAGAAGGCATCACGTTAAGCAAGGCTAATAATAGCCGGAGCACCAATGAAGAATGTGTCAAAGTCGAAGTTAACGTATTATTTAAAAATATTGTCACCTTCTACGTAAACGAAGACGCGAGTTAAAGTTAGCGTTAGCACAAAGTAACTATACCACGCCGACGAAGTCCTGGGTAGAAGCTAATGTTTATATAAATTAACTTGTTTACAGATTATTTCATAGTCCACATTTTTGTTTTGGTTTCAAATTTATATTCTCATACAGTTTACTTTATTAATACATTATACAAATTAATAAATATAACAATCCTAGATTACGATCTAAGAACGTAATTTCTTAACGGAAATTACCAGCGAAATAAAGGTAAATTTTTCTATAAAATTTATAAACTGGCAACACTCATGGCGTAGTGTATGTACAATGTAGTTATTTGCACGACAACCGCCAATTATAATGAACAATAAAATTGTACACATTATACAAATGTAAGCGTTCAAACTCGAAATAATTTTGTGTGGAGCTTTATCATCGATCGTTGTTCTTTATATATACTTACTAAAATTAAACTCTTTTTACTATGGAACCAAGAAGTATGGTAGTTGTGATTGATTTAAGAATGTTGTTTCCAATTTTTGTTCTGAGAGAAGTATAGTAAATGTAAAAATAGAGAATATTTCCAACACTTCAAAAGCTACTTGAAATCAATGCAATAATAATCCCTTAATAGAATTTATAAATACGTTTGAGTATTTAAATTTGTAGCCGCATGAAGTAAATTTTGAAGTCAATCCAGGACGTGACGGTATATTTAATCTGAATATAAGTTTCGTCAGAAAAATCTCTCATTTTGTTGACTAAGGAAAATCCCACCCTTTAGAAATTGGTTCACAACTCTGAATGTTTTAGGAATTTGCATATAATTATTGATGTAATAAAAGCGTTATTGAACTAATGACGCCTTTGAAACCATTATGGCTTTGTAGTAGCGTGTTAGAACACATTGTCAATCAATGTGGAGATTGTCTTTGGAACCCTACATTGAGCCTAAACTTTCGGTTTGGAAAAACAGTGTAAAATATTAATACTCTGGTAGGAAATTTTGAAATGGCCCAGTTACTACCCTAAAAACCTATCGACAAGTCTCTAAAAGTGCGGTCAAAGTCAGTTTCCTCTAGGCTTCATGTGATACTTATCTTGGACTAATTTGTTATTTAAGACTAAGTGGGATTGTGGTGAGTCTATAGAATCGATAAACAGAAGTATTATGAATTCTCGGTGAAGTTCAACATGATCAATGTTCTTAAAGTAGGTACTTACATTACTTCCTATTAGAAATGAATTTCCTTAGAGTGTCTTCTTTCTGGATATACAGTTGAAAGGTTTTGTATATTTAATTAATCTATCTTCTATCTTTAAAAGAGTATATATGTATACATGAAAGTGAAAATAAACATACCCGAAGGCCCACATATGAAGGTCAAGGACCGGCACTGACCTGGGTCACAACTGGGTATGCCCGTCCTGAACCGGGTACGACCGGTTTATTTGGGATCGCCCTCTGAGGGACCAGCGATTTTCCTTATACAACCTCTTACTTTTTTTTACAGCGTGGTTGATTCATTACAACATAAACACGTGAGATTGTAAGTTGTTCATGTTCGTGTTACGTCATAACCATTTTTCTATATTTTCATAATATAGTTTTGTATAAACACATCATAGATTCTTTGATAAAAGAACAGAACTTTACTAGAGTTCAAATTAAATTAATCCGCTTAAATAGGGTTAAACTGCTCAAATGAGATCTGATTTTTTTAAATAACCTATATAAAAGCGCTCAAAAAATATTAAGGGGTCTATTTGATAACCTCAAATGCTGTGAACCCGTGAACATGCTAATGTGTGAGATCCATCAGTCCCCTCGTCTAGACGCTGTGATAAAACATGTGTTAGGGTGAACTTACTATATCAGGATACCCAAGGTCGGTGATATCACTACGCATTTCCACTGCGGGAAAGTCCGGAAGTGGGAACACTATTACGAGATACGTTTGTGCTTTGACGTATTTCTAGATTATAATTTTATGTATAATTTTTATTTTTTTAGCGACAATGGCGTAGTTAATTTCGGAGACCGTATCGATGGACGTCGGTTCGAATCTTTGCAACTGAATAACAAGAAAAAATCGTAATAAAACTACAGGACGATCGTAGGGCTTTTTTCTAATTCCACCTCGTTAGATAACCACTCTTAAGTTGAAAGTCTGTCACCAAGCGTCTGTAGATGTGTTCCGACAGGTGCACTTGAGACCCAGCCTTAACTTGGTTTAGAGTATTTACTACCTTAGACCACAGCGTCATTTAACTAAAAGAAACTGAAAAACGTCCACTCATACCAAATAAAACATTCACATAACCATTGTAAAATCTCTCTACATGAGAACTCCATAGGACAAGTTTTGAGACTATTGTGGAGAGCAAAGACATATCTACACTGCCTTTGAGAACATTTTTGTTTTGGTCAATTTACGTAAGCCTAGAGATAAGTTGTCTGGAATTTGTTTTCTTGCGACATTGCGTTTGATGGGTGGAATTCTGTTATAGTAATGGTAAATTTTCAGTTTTATAATACTAACAAAATTATAATATGTAACATACATTATACAGTTAAAAGTATTCTAAATATTTAAGTTTTTATTTGTATTTCAATATGAAACAATAACTTTTTTTTTGGTAACCATCTTTCATATAATTATTTCCATTGTCTAGTAGTTAATGATATCAAAGTTCTAATACGATGGTGACCGCCTTGTTAGAACTTTCCAGGGTAATTGAGGCATCTTAGAATTCATGCTCTGTGTTCTTATTTTGCATCCACTTCACTTAAGCACAATAACCGAACTATATTACGTAAAACACCACCAATATAACAAAATATAGAATCAAATAACACAAGATTATGAATAATATATAAAAGAATAAGATCCCGTCAAAAACACGTAACAATAGTTATAAGTTTTTATTTTAAACAACAATGAAAAATTATTAAAAAAATGCCGACAAAACCTTGCAGCGATGAAAGTTTACAGCGAAAAAAAGAACAAAACCGTCCAAATATTTACACGACTCATCATAAAACCGCTGTATCTCTAAAACGCACTCAAAAGAGCAAAGTGTGAATAATAGTTAAAAGCACTCCTTCGTAAATGAAAACTGAAATGAAAAGCAGACGGTTTTAAACTTGCTAAAATATGAGGATGTTCAAGTAAAAGTTACGATGTGTCCTAAAAGGCTTTACTTCGTATTATGTACTTTTTCTTGAATTCACGGACATATTTTTTAATTAGAAAATATGTTGTATTTTGTATATCAAATGGATTTTAATATCAGATTCTAGAAACGGTCATCATTTAATGTTTGTTCAATTCTTTGTATTTCAAAGGTGAACAATAACGGCTCAGTGAGTACTGAGTTCGTAGACCAAGCCTATCGACCTGTATTCGAATGCTTTCAAATAAGTGGGTGCTTTCGGTGGAAGAAGACATCGTGATGTATTCATAGCATAGTTGTACGGCTGTTTTAAGCCCGCCTGATCAGTTATCAGCTCAAGACACGCACCTATAGGTTTGTTCCGGCAACCGCACTACAGAATCAGTCACCGTCTAGTTTTAATGGTTTATTACATTAGACCACTTGGTTTAACATCAACTGTAGGACAGTACTCAACTGCTAGAAACGATAAAGTATTAAAAAAAATTATATACACACATAAAAATATATAATTCAGCGTGATGCAGATATAAATGTAAATATAGATTAAATTAAGTCAAACAGATCTCAGTCTCAGAATGAAGCTTCAAGGCTACAAGTGCAAGAACTGCAGCGCGGCGCTGATATTGTCTATTTGTGCAAAGTCACAGAGAAGTTTATACTGTAAATATTTTATTTAATATAATACATTAGAAAGCCAATGATTTTATATATTCTTCTCAATCTTTGTATAAAAACTATTCAGACTCTATGAAGTTTGTCAAAGATATCTAGAGCTATATTTCATATCTGTGGTTATTTTAAAAAAAAGGGTCATAATTATTGTCTGTTAAATATTCACTTAACTATTTTTATAGACAAGTAGTAGAGCCAAACTGAAGCTATTACTGGTTTCAGCAGGTAGTACCACCCTCTATAGAAAACCGACGTGAAGTAACAGAGCTTGCATTGTTGCGTTTCGTTCGGTCAGTGAGAGCACGGAAAGGCCATCCCTCCCCTCACCCCCCTACTTTCCCTCAAACACAAGATGGTAATGCACTTGCGACTCCCCTGGTGTTGCTAGTGTCTATGGACGCCGGTGATCACTTAACATCAGGTGACCCGCCTGTTTGTTTGCCTCCTATGAAAAGACATTGAAATTTTCCATAATGTATTTAATACTAGAAGAAGAAACTTTAGTAAAGCTAAGTAACTCTTTAAATTAGCGATAATAATATTTTGGTCTATATTTTAAACTTAACAAATGTACCCTATCTTTTTTATATACACAGATCAACTGCAACAGACCACGAACCGTTCGAATAAACTAACTATCCAACAATCATAAAAACTATCATGAAAATTACATTTTAGTTAAATCTATTACGTTTCTTTTTTATTAATAAAAACTTTTTATTTTTTCTATATGTTAGCTGTGTAAATTGTTCCTCTCAACATACCGTATTTTCCAGGAAATATCGATCGACTGTACGCTTTGCGCCGAATTAGTTCTATAATGTCGGAAAGACGGCAAGATACGCTGAGAGTTGGCACACTTGTTATACGCTACAGTTTTCAGCTCATAAAATAAAATAAATTAAAATCAATGTTTTGTTAAAAATATTAATTCGCGAATCCGATTAGTGGATATTGTACTACCATAAGCACGGTGGCTTCAAATTTGAATTACTTTAAACTCAAATGAAATATTTTCATTCAAAAATTCGTCGGAAAATTAGAAATGTACCTCGACAACATCCCGAAATATCCAGATGAATACATAAGAGTAAAAATCGGTCAAGCCATTTTTCAACGACAAGAATTATAAACATACCCACACCGGAATTTAATATATATACCTATATTTCCTATAAAAATAACTCTTTATATATTAACTTCTTTGGATGTTAAACCTTTGTACAGTACCAAGACAATATCCGAACTAATTGTTAACACGAGTTCAAATAGACAATTTCATCGACCTGTCAAATAATTTGTATATTAGACACTAGCTTCTGCCCGCGACTGCGTCCGCGCGGAATTGTCACTTTGGGCAAACACGCGGCGAAAGCTCTCGAAAGGAAAAAGAACCCCGATTTTGAAACATTCTTCATTGTTGCTCCGCTCCTATTGGCCTTAGCGTGATGGTATATATCCTATATCAGCCTATAGCCTCCCTCGATAAACGAGCTATCTAACACTGCAAGAATTTTTCAAATCAGACCAGTAGTTATATATATATATTAGCGCGTTGAAGCTAACAAACACACCCTCCAACTTTAAAATATAAGTATAGATAACATTTATATAAAAAAGTTAAAAAAAAAATCTATTCTCTCGTCCGAAGTAAATCCGAGCATCCAAGTGATTTCTCGCGTCGTAGATTGACACCAGGGGGCGCGAGATATTTGCCTCTCCACTTGTCGTCACTGGAACGAATCCGAAGCCTGCGGTGCCGACGATTTGTACTTTCACCCTACTACGTATTATGTAGGCATAAGTTTTATCATGAATATATTTTTCCTGAATATTTTCATAAATATTATTATGAAAAAGGCGTTTGTTCGGTTACGTGTAACAAATAGGTTTTTATTTATCGAGACTGGTTTTATTAGATGTATAAAAACTAGTTCCCCGCCCTGGTTACGCATGGGCTCATTGTACTGTAATGTGATAAGTGAAAAATGGATGTAAATTCTATTCATATATAAAGGTAGCACATAACACAAAAAGTCCTAATGCTAGTAGCTAGGCATATGTAAGAAGTTACGATATAAGAATTTCAATAGGAAAAAAGAAGAGACTATTCGTATGCCAAAGAAAAACAAAATGGAGTAATTTCCAACGTTCATAATTTTTAATATATTTTAGCGTCAAAAGAAGCGTAGCTGAGATTTACGATGTCTGTGCGACAAACGGTATATAAATCATGTATTTTATCATCACATTATACGCAAAATTAAGCGCTTTGTATGTTTGGAATAATGTATGTTTTAGATTACGATACGGTCATTTGAGAATACAATTTTTAAATTTTATTCTGTTTAAATGTGAAACCAATTGAAACGCTGGTCAATATACATCAGTCACTACTGTCACTAGCTAATATTCGTCACTTCATATGCATCGCTTATTATCTCAACATATTTTATGTACAGGGGAAAACATAAAAATAATAATAATAATATTTGAATGTTCCAAGTCAATGTGTACATAATTAACAGTAATATTGGTATCTGCACTGGATACAAACGCAAATGGAAAGCTAAAATATACTCTGCTAACAACATTACTAAATATTATAAAACAAAGTTCTCTGCCACGTCTGCCTGTCTGTCTGTTCGCGATTAACTCAAAAACTGCGGATTTTCATGCGGTTTTCACCAATAAATAAAATTATACATCAGGAAGGTTTAGGTATATAAAATGTCAAGGTTTTTTTATGATCACGTCGGGACAAAGTCCGCCAGGCCTGCTAGTTTTTCTATAAATGATGTTTTATCTTTTTTTTTAATTGTAGCTCGGCAAAATGACTGCACTGTGCCTGATGGTAAGCACAATACAGTCCAAAAACAATGGCGACCATCGAGAGACACTTTATCCATCGCCGGTCGCAGCTGTCATGCCGGTCAGCGAAAAGCTGGATATGCACAGGCTGATCCCGAAACGCGACCCGCAGAAGCGAATCACTATTACGGGCTTTTTCGCCGTATACATGGTGGTTGCGACCCAGTCAGACTGTAAAACTCTACCACCCTGCAAATTATCTATTTACTTCCCCGCTCCCGTGCATGCGTCACACCGCTTGCCCCCGTTCACATATCACAGAACACGCATACTGTTTATAAAAATCGTAATTTTTTCGTTTCAAAACTTTAAATTACATAATGGCTAAGTGTCTAAGGGGCCATTCAAGTATGAAGTAAGTACTGATGGAGGGTGGGGGGGTTCTTTGATTTTCTTATTTTTGATGACATAGGAGATGGGGGCCGGGTTGGGTCCGTCAGCAATATTTCTTTATTAAACCTCCACCTCCCGTCCCCTCTCCTCTCCCACTCCTAACCCTTCCCCCAAAGGGTGGCGCACTTGCGACTCCTCTGGTGTTATTAGTGTCCATGGATGGTGGTGATCACTTAACATCAGGTGACCTACCTGTTCGGTTGCAACCTATGACATTAAAAAAAAAATTAAATAGATTTAGATAAATGTAAATGTTTACGTAAGCATGGGGGGGGGGTTTGGGGGGGAAGAGCATTGTTTACTTTTGCTGACCAGAGGAGGGGTCGGGCAGAAATTACAAAAATTCTGCTTACATGATACTTGAACGGACTAAGTAAATTAAAATAATTTGATCCAAATCGATGTTTTGGCGTGACGAGCGCATAACGACAGATTTCTAACATTTTATTTATATAGATATTGATTCAAGAATTGCTGATAAAAGTGCATGTTATATGTAGCGACAAACGAAAACGAAACCTTGTACACCGCTAAAAGTTGGCTTGAAGCGCTCATAAAAATATTGGCGTTAGAACGCAAAAAGCGCTGGAACAAATACCAAATAAACATATATTTGTTGCAGATAGACGTCGTAGCAAGTAGTCAGTTCCAGGCAGAAATAGCCAAGACATATGGTATAAACTATTAACTTAAGAACAGTTAGACTCAAACAATCAATCCCGAATTCTACCATATGAATGTGGTAGATCTCAACATTTATTCCTGCT
>MU159160.1:131722-176840 GCA_015888305.1 Antheraea pernyi | reverse complement strand
CCTGCTGCGAAACCACGACACGCACTGACATGCAAGCCGCTGTGGTTCAGGGAAGTAATCTAATGAACCATTATTATGCTGCAATCGTACGGAACATCACTGGATATTTCACTTAAAAACAAACATGCATGTTTGCTACTTTTCTTTCATAACAAAATTACTGAATTTTCCATCTTAATTCGCATGTCTTGAAAGACTTTGTTTTATCTTACAGAATCTTATCCACTTAAAGAATTTATAAGAACTACTGAAAGAATGTGTCCATGAAAATTTATAGTTTTTTAGAATAACATTTGTGAACTAGAAGACAAAATATATACCCTTGTGGAACAGAAAATCCCTAAATTTCGCAGTCACACAACCTAAAAATTGGATGCAAAAACCGCGAATCCCATCTTTCATGTTTACGAACCTAATAATCATGGAAGGGGAAAAGTTAAACAATTCGGGTGTAGAGGAAATCCCGCGCACGACCTCGGGGCAGTCGTTTTGGGATTATGAGGGTCCATCCGCTTGTCCCGGATCGTAATACCGAGCTGGTAGACACCCCGCAGACAAGGCCCGCCCACCTGCTGCTAGTGTCACGAATCTGTTTACCCGCACAACACGACTACGCTTATTGAAAACTGTGTCATATGATTAAATATTAGAGTAAGTCAAAGCGGAGAATTAGGGCTGGTTTACAATGCAAATGTTATAAGATGACTCAAACATGGAGCAATAATATTAATGTACTATACACAAGAGGAAGGAAGATACAAGTGACTTCAAAACTACAGACAAAGATGTTGGTCACAGTTGCGAGAGACATTCACAGATCGTATGTTTAATTTCTCTGATCGTATTACACCTATATGTATAGTATATTCTACTCTATCACTTAGCAAACCTTCAATAATTTATATCTAGTTATAGGTTACTGTTTAAAATCATGAGTGGTTGTCAAATGCCACGGATATGTTAGTAAAGATAGCTTTAATTAAATGGTCACCAAAAGCGTTCGTGTGTCGAAAGTAGTTGAAAATATACAACCAGCTCATGTAACGCCTGGGGTTCAAAATGTAGTTCAATGGCTGGTTAAAAATCGTGGTAAAGATCAGACTTTAAGAGCATCAGGAGGTTTTGCTTGATGGAAAACACGGCGAGTAGAATTAAAATCTACCATCATGCAAAATACGCGTGTATAGACACCGAATTAGTTCAAGGTCTCGATCCCTTTTTATGCCTAAATTCTCACGTCAGACTTGATAATTAAATATTATTTGCTATTATTATAAAGTTATTTTTATATCCCACTACTGCGTATAAGTCTTCTTATTCCGAGAAGTAAGCAGACTATTTATCAGCAGTATTGACGTAGCGCATATCTTAGCATGGATTTTTTGCATTGCATGCAACCGTTCAAATTACAATGTATGTAACTAATGAAGATTCGAGTTTCAAATAATAGTGTTTTGTTTGTATTAGTATTATTAATCGTCCTTCCCTATATGACGTTATTCATAGCTTATTAATTATTTTTTTATACACAAACTGGAAATAATTACTATTTGTTTACTTTGAAGAGGATAAATATTTATTTATTATTTTTAATAAGATATAAATTAAAAATATTGTTCCATTTCTAACAATCTTGAATATTATACGATATATAATGATGAATGAATTATTTAAACATAAAATAATCAATACAAATTAGATTTAGCTTAAAGCTGATCCATCCAGCAATTATACTTGAACACCATTATTAAAGTTAAATCTTTGGTCTCGTTCTCAAAAGAGAACTGGATTTTACATTTTGCTCATATAACTGAATTTCCACTAGAAATATTTTATACAAGATGATCTCTACAATTTCATACTTCACACAACAAACGTGTTTAACAACACTTTTCGTTAGTGTTGATGTTCGTGCAAATAAACATATATTCGGTAAATATTAACGTGTAAGGCCGCAGCTAAGAATCCTAAAGTTCTTTTTTGATGGCTAAATTTTAACCCGTAAGAACGCAGCCAGGAAACTTAAAACTGTTTTCTTGATGGATAAATTTTAACCCGTAAGAACGCAGCTAGCAATCTTGAAACTGTTTTCTTGATGGATACATTTTAACCCGTAAGAACGCAGATTAACACGAATCTTAAAACTGTATGACAACTTTAAAAAAAGAAATTGTGTTAGTGGATTATAATAGAATATTCTGAAATATTATAAATGAAGACTGTATATAACCAATAATCGTTGCTTGTATTAGTGACAATAGAAGAAGAGCTTTAAGTTCGATCGTAGGATATTCAAATGATGGTAAATAAAAAAAACGATGTGAACAATGTGCATCTTTGTAACATCGATTGTTTGAGTACCTAATACATTTTGCACGGAACATTATCCACCCGTATAAAGTTCAAACATAAAACCGGTCCTCCGTAACTGTTTAGCCTTCCCGAAATATGTCGTTACGGGTCCCCGTTGCCACTTGGACCCTTCGTCTGGCGTGCGTCTGGTTGTCAGGTTACTGCTTCCACGATTATCTTTAAATCAAGGTCGAATTTCTGTTTGCATTTTTAAAAAGTTTAGAATTTTTTTATTGATTTTTCCAACATAGAATATTTCTTTATTCAAAATATCTTATTTATGTCAATTTGAAACAATAAAACCAGAGTAGTATAGTGTTTGCTGGTACTGACTACCATGTAGCATGCGAAGAGCGCCCCCACTAACCTACCTCATTTCTTTATATGCTTTATATTCTATAGTATGCGGATCTTTTTTGTACACTTTACAGGTTTTTAACTTTTGACCATAATCTCATTCGACGTTATCTAAGATGGTAAACACGCTAAACTTGCAGGAGTTTGGTTCTCAATTGCAATTGCCGGAATACACCAACAGGTGCATGACGACGACTTTCCAACTTATTTTTATCGTACTGTGAAGTGGAATCGTCTCCCAGCCAGTGTGTTCCCTTCCTCTTATGACATGGGGTCCTTCACACGAGTCATAAAGAAGCACTTTTGCAGGTCGGCATGATAGCGATGACTGCCATTGCTGTTTAACACTGACAGTGGCCATTATTTATAGACAGTACTGTACTTTCCATCAAGTATAGTGCAGTCATTTTGCCAAACCAGTTTATAAAAAAATCTTGAGGGTGGCATCTAGTTCCCTACCACCATGCTATGCGGTGTTGCCTTCACCGACAACTCCGACTCAGTTCCAAGGGTTTATACCTACGTCTATCGATCCTGTGTCCGAACACGCTATCAACTAAGCCATCATCACTTCATTCTTTCGTCTAATATCAACTACTGTTAACCCTTTAAAAAAAAACCCATGGTGCCTTCATATACCTTTTTAGGTGGGGGAGCAGGCATTGCCGGCTGGTACTGCGTCTGCTCCCTCGATAGGTGTAAGCCTTTCAAGAGGCCCTAACTGCGGTCTGAGGGGTCAAAGATGGTAGACCCCTCAAAGGGGGAATGGGTATTAGACCCCCTTGACGAACTGTGGGAGTCGCATCGGCTACTACTGTTTATCCTACAGTTTCCGCATTTTACAAATAAGTAGTTTTTCCTACAATACAATAGAGTTTTCGGATGACGATAAATTTGATTTCGCCTAATGTACGTACACCCTTTATAGCACTCCCTAAGTACGCAACATTTGGACCCTTCGTCTGGCGCTCGTCTAAAGACAGATTAGTTCCGCCACGATTATACCTTTTAGATGTAGATCCAACCAAACTTACATTGGTGTATAGCTTAAAAACCAAAAGTATATTTAAAAAAACGCAACAATGGAATGAAAGAAAATGTTCAGTAAGACCCGGGGCCTTTTAAAAAAAGTCATAATAGCTGGGAAATTCGCATAAAAAAACGAGACGGTCATAGGGATTGGTGATAGAAGTGAAAACTCAAAACAAACTAACTGTGTTCTGTTTTGAAGTGTTAAATTAATTATAATGTGAATTATTTATATTTTATAATTTGTGAATTCAAATATATGTACAATATATGTATATATATTTTTATGTCATAGGTGGCAAACGAACAGGTGGGTCACCTGATGTTAAGTGATCACCACCGTCCATGGACACTAACAACACAGAGGAGTTGCAAGTGCGTTGCCACCCTTTAGGGGGAACGGTTAGGGGAGGGAGAGGGAGAGGAGAGAGGAAAGGGGAGGGGAGGTGGGCCTCCGGCTCTCTCACTGACCGAACGAAACGCAACAATGCAAGCTGTTACTTCACGTCGGTTTTCTATGAGAGGGTGGTACTAGCTATGGCGAGTCGACCCATTCAAAATTCAAAATATATATATATATATAATAATGTATACTGATAACGCACGGAGGTGTATCTATGTACACAGTATACAATATATATCTCATGGAAAGCGTCTGGGTAGCGTTAGACGCGAATTCTATGATTTTAGTTCACCCAAAAAGAAGTGCTCAACGCGCCTAAAGAAAAACTTGTGGCGAAACAGAACCTCATCGGAGTGAGGAAAGCATGTCATAAATAGAAATCACGGAGGTCATGTAATTTGTCAACTGTCGATAAATCGTTTCAGATGCCACTGGAGTGATGCGACAGAAACAGACTTGTCTGAACTTTAAATCACTGACTGGAGAGTTTCTGCACTTGACGGACAGAAAATGCGGGCCGTTCGTTTCGGAGTCCACGACTCACTTTGGGTCGTCGAACCACCGGAGTAAATATCTACAATAATAAGGTGTAAAACATATATGCACACCTTCTCTTTTCAACATTTTGACTTCCAGCTAATCAGCGGTTTTATTAAAGTCAAGGCTTTTTTAGGTAGTGCATTTAATAGAAGAAACAAAAATAAAATGGATATAAATGTATGTTTATATATGTGTGTATATATATACACATACGCATACATTTATATAATAATAATAAAATAAATACATATATAATATAAATATAATCATATAATTACTTTTTTCTATCGCCCCAACTTTTATTAGTTTGCAGTATACAACTACCATTTTATTTATAAGAAACAGTCTTTTTCCTGGGGATCTTATGTTCTTTTCTGTATCCTTCGTCCCGTAGTTAATTAGCAGTGAAAGCGTAATAAACTCACTTTCACATATAGGTATAGTATTTACTTTTATCAATAATTTTCCTTCTACATTTAAGCGATAGCAAAATAGTTTTTGGGTAAACAGAGGAAGCTAAATATTGAACTATTGGAAGGCTATGAAATAATATTAATTTTCCTGAGATATTTACTCGCTTGTACGTGATAATTACTGATAAGATGAATAATAGAATCCATATTATCTCTTTTGTATCCTAATATTACAGTATGTATTTCTAATGATAACTATATTTACTGTGTTAATATATGTTGGACTATCCATAAGGGTTTAAGCTCCATATAAACGAATATGATTATGATGCACTGGTCAACAGACAGTTAGTAATATAAGTTTAAAAAAATCCGTATATATTACAAAATTTGAATAATTCGAACAATAATAAATAATGTAATATACGATTATTATTTTTTTTATTGGCTACATATTTAAAAATATGATCCGCCATTTTGACCATGAGTTTTAAGAAATTAGCGGAGGAGTGAACGAAAGAATAAACCTTTAACTTTTAAAACGCCTAGAAAAAACTAACTAATACTATAAATGCGAAAATGAGCCTGTTTGTTATACTTTCACGCTTTAACTATTCACCCGATCATTATGAAATTTTGCCTACACGTTCTCAGGAGTATAGAAAATAACACAGCTTTCATCCAGAAACACCAACGAATCCGCGAACAAAAGTTAATTAAGGCGATTCAAAGAAAAGTCAATACTTGGTGAGAATAAAAGCCGTGTTTTCTTAGTCGATTCCAGGAATCAAGAAAACAAAACTCGCACAATTTATGTTTGTGGAAAACCTAACAATGTGTTACTTCGAAAAGGCTGAAAGAAAAGCATTTTATCAAGTATTTAACAGTTGGTCGTAGTAACAAGCATCTACCTTATATGACTTTTTTTTATAAAACTTGGATATATTTTTTCAGCTTCATTTAATTATGAAACTTGAGAACCAACAGGGAATACCAGAGGCAAATATTTATAAATCGTAAATTAAAACTGACCTTCATTTTGATATGATTTGTTTAAATATCATAATATTTTTTTAAGGTTGGCAGAGCCACACTGAAGCTATTACTGGTTTCAGCATAAATGGGTCGGCTCGCCCAAGGTAGAGTTTCTCACAGAAAACCGACGTGAAGTAACAGTGCTTGCATTGTTGCGTTTCGTTCGGTCAGTGAGAGCGCCGGAGGCCTACTTCCCTCTCCTCTTCTCCTCCCCTTCCCCCAAGCACAGGCTGGCAACGTACTTTCAAAACCCCTGGTGTTGTTATTGTCTATGGACGGTGATAATCACTTAACATCAGGTGACACATCTGTTCGTTAGCCTGCTATGACATAAAAAAAAATGTTTACAAGTAGTTTTGTTTAATTACGAAGTATGTTCAAACAAAGTACAATCGGTATGTTGACAATAGTGTTCAATATTGGGAAGTAAATGTGTAAATTTGTTTATTAAAATCGGTTAATATGACATAGTAAAACTGTGTCCTCTTGTCCTCATAAAATTTATGATTCTGCGCATAAAGATTTGCCAATTAGTCTACAGACTCAACCGGTTACCAATACCCAAATAACTAACGACATATACGTACGAATGTCACATGGACGACCCTTACATACGTATATAAGACACATACAGAGGTATTTGCATGTGTTATGTTGCAGTGCCGGTGTGACCTTGAAGCGAGGGTGAAAGTTCCCCGGAACACCGCACACCCCGCCATACGTCCACGTGCCTTCCGCGATCTATTTCAGAGATATCCAACACGCAAAATAAAAGATTTTATTGCCTTATTGAGCGAAAAAATTACTTTATTTTAATAAGTATTCATAAATATTATAATATAAGTCGAGGGCGTAATTCATATCCGAAATAACCATGATAGCAAATTAATATCGTTGTTAAATTTCCAACTGATATAATAATAAAAACTATTTAATAATATTAATTTAATGCTCCAGGAATGCAGAAAATAAAAATAACTCAAATAACTGGACATATTCTTGAATATAAATAAGTGTGTATAATGTATATGAAATTTTACTGCTGTACCCGGAATAAGCCTAAACTCTTTTACAGGTAATATATCTCTAGTTAGAATAGTGCTCCAGTAATTTTGGTTATAATTTCCGGTATATAGTTATTTTCATTATAAAGTTAACAATAATTAAATATTACATTATTTCAAATAGACTATTGCAAACCCTAGGATCTTGCAGCTTGTTAATTCTGTTAAACAAAGTATATATAATATGGTAATTTCTTAAAAAAAATTGTGGTGTAGAATATTATAAATGTTTTCCTTTACAAAACTGATTTAGAATTAATACTAGCATACACGAATGAACTACAGTGTTGTTGTTAATTTACAGATGATAATATTGAAATATGATTTATTTCACTCTTTTAAATCATTTTCCACTCGTTTAACGAAGAGATCTAAGCATCAGAGATCAGTAGCGCATATCTTAGCCGTGCTTACGTTTCTCAATTTGTGATAAATTTACAATCAAGTTGCAGCAAATAGTCTTGTCTAATTAAATAGTGACAAGGATAGCCCTTTTTTTTTTTATACGCCTACTTCATGCTTGAACTAAATACATTATAGCTTTATATCGTAAGTAGCTCATACCCGCTCGTTGGTTGGGTAATTTTTAATGGTGGTAGAGCCACGCTGAAACTATTATTGGTTTCAGAATGAATGGGTCGGCTCGTCTGGGGTAGTACCACCCTCTCATAGAAAACCGACGTGAAGTAACAGTGCTTGCATTGTTGCGTTTCGTTCGGTCAGTGAGAGCGCCGGAGACCCATCTCCCCTCCCCTCTGCTCTCTCCTCTCCCTTTCCCTCCCCTAACCCTTCCCTCCGAAAGATGGCAACGCACTTGCGACTCCTCTGGGGTTGTTAGTGTCCATGGATGGTGGTGATCACTTAACAGCAGGTGACCCACCAGTTCGTTTGCCACCTATGACATAAAAAAAAAAAATTAAAAATGGCGAAAAGTTAATGAAATAAAAAAAAATAGATGGTTCTATCTACGAATAATTCTGCATCCAATAGCCATAGTCCTGACTTTATATGCTCAGTAGTTTTGATTTGATTGAACCTCAAAGGTATTGTATTAACAATATAGATGATAAAAGAAGATACAGTTTACGAGCTCACATAATCTGGATATAAAATCATTGAAATAAAAAATATAATCGACCTAAAATACATCATAACAATTTTACAACTATACAACGGACTGCAACATTGTCTCTTTTGTGGCACATTTTTATGATTCAAGTATGTAATTCATAAACTTCTACTTGGTATAATTTTATTGAATAAGAAATATACTGTTCAATATATCCATAAAAACATCATTAGCATATTGACAACTTCGGTCCTTCCACTATGTGATAAACCTTATTTGTTTTTCTTTGCATTAATTATTTTCTTTTTTCTACCACTATTATATTCAGAATTCACTCTACAATCTTTGTTATATCAGACAGGAGACTTGGCATTATCCCACTTATGTTTATTGTGAACTGGACCGGTTAATTTATTGACGAATATGTTGATGTTGGAATAATTATAATCATCAATTTGATAAAGTAAAAAAATATCTTGGCACGTTTACATTTATTGTAAATATTTCAAATACGGAATAATATAAAAATAGTCACAAAAATATACGATGTATCTATCTTCCATCAAAACATGTTGAAGATATTGTCGAAAAAATTGTGAACAGTAGACCGAAAAACACTCGATTATAGACTAGACGCGATCGCAATTTGTCGACTCCGCGTAATTTGGGCGGGAAATTGATTTTTTATGCCATTAAAGGCGGGCGCGGGTGCAGGGGCGGGCGGGCTACGTGACACAGAGGGAGGGAGTGCACGAAAGTTATCGGATTTTCGCGCGTCGAGCCGCGAGATCGAAGGTTAACATCTTTATTCAGTGTCGCCAGTATTGGTGCAGTGTTGCGAAGTTCAACCTCCTTTGACTTGTATTAATAGGGTTTATGACATGTTTTGAAATTAGAATTTATATCAATTGAATATTTGTCAATAGCTACACTTGTAGTAAAATATTTTAATGTAATTATTATTATTTAGTACGTATTATTTCATAGTAGCTACGTTAATACGTAAACAGTATTTTGTTTTTACGTTTTCCATTACTGCTTATCCCTACATGTTAGCGATTTTAAGTTATCTCTGGCAATGTTATAATTACCTCTTAACCCTTATAGAGGAGTTTTTGGCGGGATTTTGGTCTGTCATGTAGTGGATTTTATATTTTATTCATAGTCTTGTGTTATTTGACTCTAAATTCAGTAACATTGGTGGTGTTTTACGTAATACAGTTAGGTTATTGTGCATAAGTGAAGTGTATGGTAAATAATACCACGGACCATGAATTCTGTGATGCCACAAAAACTCCCTGGAAAGTTCTAACAAGAGAGCCACCATTTTATTGGAACATTGAATTGAATTGAATGAATAATTCACACGTCACTTATTGTGTAAAATATGTTGTAATCTCCATTGAAACAAAACATTGACACTGGCAAGTGCTTCTGCGGAGGCAAAACAAGAAAAAGAAGAACCTTTATAGACACGTAGTTATAAAGAGCTTACGCTATATATAATAATCTGAGAAACTGTTTACCTGCTAGTACAAGTTTCATCATAGCTGGTTCATCGGTTTCAAAGTTTAGGCCAAATAAACCACAGGCAACTCAATTTTATTTATATCTCTAGATTAATATCTCGTATATGTCAGTTGGCTCCTATTGTTTTTCGATCATTCTCTCAGAAGCCTTTATGTTAATATTATATTTTCAAGAAAGTCTTTGATAGTATACTTAATCACTAGTTCTCATGCCCTTGAATATGATATATATATATATATATTATGTAAACAAATTGAAAGCCAGCCACCCTTGTTATAGTCAAGTGGCTACCTCATCAAAACTTTATAAGAATTTGAGAACACTCGACATTCGTATTTCATGCTATTTATTTGAATTCTATTTAATTTTTTTATATTATAGGAGGCAAACGAACAGACGGGTCACCAAATTGTAAGTGATCACCGCTGTCCATAGACACTGACAACACCGGGGGAGTCACAAGTGCGTTGCCGACTTTTCAAAGAAGTGTACGCTCGTTTTTTGAAGGTTTCCAAGTTTTAAAGTGCGCCATTTTTTATAATGTTCGAACAAACATTGTTCCAGTTTTACGTAATTAATGCGTACGAAGTCAAGGGCAGTTGTTAGTGCACAATTATTATATTTAAAAGTAGCTTCTGCCCGCGACTTCGTTCGCTTGGAATAGTTACGTTAGACTGACGTTAACACGCAGTGGAAGCACTCAAGAGGAAAAAAACTCCCGATTTTGAAATATTCTTCATTGGTGCTCCGCTCCTATTGGTCTTAGCGTTGTGATATATAGCCTATTATAACCTTCCTCGATAAATGAGCAATATAGCACTGAAATCGAACCATTAGTTCCTGAGATTACCCCCTACAACGTCACAAAATCACAAATTTTACCTCTTTATAATATTAGTATAGAAGTATATAGATATTTATTTAGAACAAGGTATTATCAAACTTGCCCGCGCTGAAACATCCTTTATTCGAATAGCTATAATTAGTAAAGACATGAAAAATAACACCAAGAGATAGTTTCAGTGTTGATGTATGTTCTTGATTGCGAATCGAATTAAAGGAGTTTTTGTCTGTCGTTTCTTAATTGTCTGCTACGCTGGCTCCATGCCATGGACAAGGAATTTACGATGCCTCATCTTCCATTCCTTCAACCTTCCATGAGCAATATTACGCTCAAACGCCCGTGTCTGGCCAAAATTATCATTTTACGAAGTTATGAGTTCAGTTACTACATAATCCTGACTTATGTTGGAAAGACGTCTACAATGATGCCTCAAATGTATAGATACAAGTTTGTGTTAAAGTTATAAAATTTAAAACTAGTATTAAATTTACAACTGTCCACACAATTACGTATCCTTAAAAAAATCCCTAAAAAGCCCGATTATTGCGCAGGGAGTTGACCTTGCGACTACCCTCTCACATAGGCATTCACAGTTCGGCTCTAATTGGTAATACTTGTCTCTTGATTCGCAATACCCTAAGTCTAGTCACGCGACCCGCCCACATTCTTACTTTATTCTCGTTTTAGTGTACTATCCAACGCAGATTGCGTATAGTAATTGCCCGCTCCTAAAGGTTGTGCCGTGATATTGGACGACCTATAACCCTTCTCAATAAATAGAATATAAAATACATAAATATTTTTTATTAATTCTAACTGGTGGTTCTAGATATTTCGTTCAAACAAATAAAAACAATCTCTTGACCTTTTGCCCTTTACAATATTAAGCCTATAAATAATGCTTTCGTGAATTATGACGCAAATAACGATACCCGGTTTTTGTGACGTACTGAATTTGTTATCTCTATGATAATTTTATATATAGAAAGCTTTCTTAACTGGCGAGTTATGTGTAAAATTGGATACAAGAATTAGAAGTTGAACATTACAACTAAGTATGATAGTGTATGAAACGCATACATATAATACATACAATCTATATGTACAATGAAAACAAATTTCATTTGAAGTTCAATGAACTCAAAACTATCACGGATATAGACCAAGACCGTTCCAAGTGAATTTTTTCAAAGATTGTTCTAAGCTACTCATTTTTTTAATTCAATTCCCCCTTCGCGATTACGGGTACGGTGGATATCTCTTAGTGCATAGTAAGTTACATTTTTTTTCTATTTGAACTGACTACGCTATTGACCTAACAAGGGCTTAACAGCTTCACCGGACTACTAAGGCGAGCACTTAAGGCACTCAGCCGATTTTATTTGACAACTAGCTCAAGGGTGCACGGCACACCTCAGCTTGGACTGTTGCCCGATACATGCAATTCGTGACCTATGTGAGCTAACCTAAGATAAGCTAACTATTCATACATATAGTTGTTGAAACATATATGTGTACCAAGCATACGTACCTCAACAACTCGTATATATATTTCGTATCGGATAATTTTCTAAACTATTTCAGTTTCATAAGAGAAAAAAAATAAAACTCTTCCACTGGCATGTGTAAGCGTGTATGCGTGCACGTGTGTGGAGGTGACATGTGTAATGTTGTTGCAGTGATGTAAGATTTTGTGTCACTGTATCGCGCGCCGAGGAAACAGACCTACGCTTGAGCCGCTGCCGAGAGAGGCCTAATCTGGTGTGCGGGAGCAAAATTGACCCCCAGCAATAAGTTACAATGTTTCAGTTTCAAGAGAGACTAAACCTCCTGCGTCGTGCATTGATACTTTGGTGATTATAAGAAAAGTTTTTTTATTTTTTATTGTAGCACGGCAAAGTGACTTTACTGTGCCTGATGGTGAGCACAGTATAATCTAAAAACAATGGCGACCACCGAGAGACACACTATCCCTCACCGGTCGCCGCTGTCATGCCGGCTTGCATAAATGTCTCTTCACGTTACGCTTGAAGGACCCCATATTATAGGAAGGAGGGAACACACTGGCCGGGAGATTGTTCCACAGCTTCACGGTACGGCAGAGATAAGAAGTTGCGAACTTTTTAGTTCGTGCCCAGATAGGATTTACCGTAAAACCGAATTGCATGTATCAGGCAACAGCCAAAGCCGAGGTGTGCCGCGCACCCTTGAGCTAGTTGTCAAAATAAAATCGGCTGAGTGCCTTAAGCGCTCGCCTTAGTAGTCCGGTGAAGCTGTTAAGACCTTGCTTGGTTAACAGCGTAGTCAGTTCGAAAAAAAAAAAAAAAATAGAACTGTGGATTTGTCAGAGAGTTTGAAAATACGTTGTGGGCTGGCGCGGTGATTATGCTCGCGGTGTATATCTCTCGTCGGGAAGAGGCATATGGAGCTGCAGTGGGTCTCTTACAGGCTGATGATGATGATGTATTCTTATGAGGTAGACAGAAGGAATAGACCACTATTAACACTTATACTCGCTTCACTTCGGACCCCGTGACATTGTGATAATAAACGCTCAGGTTTTGCGTGAAGAGCATAATTGCCAGTTTTGTGTTCTAGACTTTAAATACTTAGACAGTGTATATTAGTTCTTGCTCGTAGGTTTGCCCGTGTTAAGTTACATTTGACCCAATCCTTGGCAATATTACTTTTTTTACTGCAATGTGTATATAAAATGTCATAATAATAGTAATGCTCGACTGAATAGTTAAGGCGGGAAAAACGTAACAATTAAATGGACTTTCATTTATAATTACGTAAGGAAATAAAGATGTCAATTGTTTAATTATCACAATACTAGTTTGCTTAACAAGAACACCGAAAAAGGTATGGATGGATTGTGTATAAAAGATTGTGTGATTGTGTGTGTGGACGTGTATAAAAGGTGTGAATCCTGAGATGACATCTGGAAGGAGTCTAGTCTCGTTTCTGATATCAAAGGCTTTGGCAACATCGAGACTGATTTACTGAAGAATTGTTCGATATCCTGTCAATGACCACTTGCTACCATTGTATTGTTCGACATCGCCAGGGAGTTTGTTCTTGCATCTTCAAACCTAGATGGTCATGGACAATTCAATTTGTTGTGTTCAATTCAATTCAGTTGTGGTGCTCGCTGGTAATGATTTCCCCAGAAAGTTTAATATGGATCTCTTCAAGTTTTTTTTTTTTTCGAACTGAATACATTACTAGTCTAGTAAGACCTTTACAGCTTCAGCGGACTACTAAGACAAACGCTTAAGGCATTCAGCCGAGATCTACTTCTAGTATAGCATGCTTTCATGGACTTTAGTTCCCGCTTACCGTTAGGCCATACGTTTATTAGGCATAATTTTGGTATAAAAAAACTAGTATGTCTGGCTATATGTAAAACCACATATATTTTCTATTGGAACGCGTATCAATTCAAATTTGCGTAAACAATTTGAATACAGTTTACAGGCGAATATATATAATATTCGAGATAGGATTAAAGCTATATTTTGTCCGTATAAATTAGGCAGAAATGAAAAGGAAGATCAAATAAAATATGTGGTTTGTGTTGAAAATCAAAACCATTATCACGTGAGCGTTGACGCGAAGCAGGTGGCATATCATCAAATGGTCTGTTAAAATTGGTGTACCTAGATGTGGCATTTTTGATTCTAATTTATTGTTTGCGACTAATTTCGATTAATCATTCCATCTAAAGTTGGTAGAGTCACGCTGAAGCTATTACTAGTTTCAGTATGAATGGCTCGGCTCGCCCGGGGTACTACCACCCGATCCACGGAAACATCGACGTGAAGTAACAGTGCTGCATTGTTGAGTTTCGTTCGGTCTGTGAGAGCGCCGGATACCGACTTTCCCTTCCCCTCCTCTACTTCCCCATGCCCCAAACACAGGCTTGCAACGCACTTGTGACTCCTCTGGTGTGGCTAGTGTCTATGGACTGCGGTGGTGACTTAACATCAGGTGACCCGCCTATCGATTGCCTCCTATGACATAAAAAAAATTAAAATTTCTGTACTTTTACATCTAAAATTATACTCATATATTATTCTTTAATTGCGTATTTAGTGACATCTGTTAAGTATTTTATATATAAAGATAGGTCTCGTATAGTAACTTATTTCAACATATTGAAATATTAATCTGTTGCTTAAGTATATATATATATATGTATAGATAAATTAAGTGATATTTATTTTATTAAACCATCAATTTAATATTTAATACCTAAACTAATTTAAAGTTCTCGTTCAAAATTAAACAATAGTAGAGTTATGTTGGGATCTTAGTTAATCTAAATGCCTAAAACTTAATATTCGAGTTTGAATTATTGAGAAATATTATGGGCTATGTAGTTCAAGTTAATTAAATGGGGGTTGGAGGGTCGATCGGGTGGTGAAATGTCTGACATTCTAATATTTTGCATTGTGCTTTAAAGTTCAAGGTGAGGGCTGATGAATGTAAGCTGATAGAAATCAGGCCTGTTCTATGTTTCCTTGTAAGTATGTACATAGATCGACTTACGTTAAATGGGCTGACAATAGAATATCTTAAGCACGAAACATTCAGGTTTTTTTTTTCAATTTAAAAAAAAAACTTTTTAGCATTTGATCACAATGATAAATCACGATGTGGTCCAAGATAGTATACACGCAAAACCAAGATGTGGTTGGCTCTCAAGTGCCTGCCGGAACACACCAACAGTTGTTTGGCAACAGATTTTCAACTAGTATCTAGGTAGATAGCCAGGCGGACTTGGAAAAGGCCGTAAACACCATGTTTTATCACGATATTTTTTTACCACCAGCTTCGACTTAGTTACTAGGATTCGAACCCACGATGTCCGAACACGCTATCAACTAAGCTCGTACGATACCAGTATAGACGTAATATAAAGTATATTTCATAAAATACAATTTCTGCCCGCTTAATTTAACCAAGCACTTATGATGTATGATAAAGTCTTTGTAAGACGTTTTCAGAATGGAAATCAATAGAATAGTTAGTTACTACATAAACAAGTACCTACCGATTTTCCTTTGAAAACTCTAATTGGACAGAACCGCGTTTCGTAGTCGGCGACGAAAGACTTTCGAGGAAAGTCGATCGAACGCGGAAGCATCGTAGGTATACAGTGCAATGTCCATACAAATTCGTCTACGCACACACGTATTAAAACTACGTAACATATTCATCAAAACAAACGCACACTATTATAAGACGTCTGCCGAATTGCACGCACACATGTAGAAATTACGAGACGTAAACTTACTATGTGCTTGTGGTTGTGTGAGTGAATGAGAGGGAGAGTGTGACGAAATTTCACTTTCCGTTTTGGCAACGTCGCGCGTCGCGCCTCCCTGTTCGTATTCGACATTTAAACGGGGGCGGGTGCGTGGCTAGCTAGTTCCTAGCGTCATTTTCATTTCCATTATATTTTAAATTTACGTACCAACTTATAATGTTGAATTTTAAATTTAGAATTCAAATTTGTTTAATAAAGGAATAAGAACAGCATATACTATTTGATTGCGACTTCTTTCAGATTAAGAATAGTATATATAAAACCTATTTGTAGCATTATTATAAATAAAATAACATTAAAATTATATTACCCAGTAGAATTATGACTAAAGAGGGAGAGCTTATCACAAAAGGTTTTAACAATAGCCATAACAAAATTAAAAGTGATGTGGTAGTAAAATAACGGTAATGTGTGTGAGGCATTTCGAATACTTCAAAAGCTCTGACGATTCTCGGAAGTGTCATCCTCAAAGTGCGAGTGAGACAGAGATATATCTCTGCCCTTATTCAAGTACTATCGACTACCAAAGGGACGCGCATAGAATATTTTACGTCTACTTTACAGTTCATCATAATTCTTAACGCGTAATGTGCGTAATACTTGAATTGAAAATGTACGTTGAAAATACTATATAATGTTCTGTTTACCTTCAAAAAGGTTGAAGAGGAAATGGATTTCATAGATTAAGAAAAATACAAATTTAGAGTAAAGATTCAAAAGAAATAGTTGAAATTGAGATTCTAAAACAAAACTATGTGGTATAAAGGATTTATTTACAATTAATACATTGCTTGCTATTTTTCCAAGTAAATATATTTCTGTTGTTTCATGGAAACTACGCGTTTAATCTAGATTAATATAACACGCCAAAAATCATCTACAAGATAGTAAAAACGGTTCAGCCATTTCGGAGATCAACTAGCATAAATAGACACTTGAATTTTATTTATTGGTATAGATTACGTAGATTTCTTTATAGGAATGATCACAGTATAATATTAATACGAGATATTAAACGAAGGCGTGGCCTAAAATGTGGCAACGCAGAACAAAAACTAACTCTCAAATAGATCAGCCGAACCCACGTAAATAGGTGTTTCGAGATAGATTTTCAACTCGAGGGTAAAAGCTAATACCAAACCAGCTTTATTGTACTTTTAGCACCCGGTGACCTGTGTTTGCATCTTTATAAGTATATAAAGATAATATATATAATTTTCGTGTAAATCAGTTTATGTTATACACGCTCTTAGATGGCAGGATTTTTTGCCAACTTATTTGACATTTACTCGTCCTTATGTTTCAGACAATTTAAACAAATTTCTTTATGATGTATGTGTTATTCTGAGATATATATTACTGTTCAATTTAATGGAAATCCATTTAGTTGTTTTTACGTAAAATAACAACAAACATGTATCTATTCTCAGAAACTTTCTCGTTCATTCTATAAGCTCTTTTTATTAAGAAAACTAAAAAATACAAGATGTTTGTGGGGTTTTCGGACGAAATATTTACGTTCAAACATCATTTATATGTCATTAAGAACGTAACATGTTTCAGTATGTTAGACAATGGCAACACTTTTTTTTCGTCAAAAAAAAAGCAAAGTTTGGAATAGTCTGGTTTGGTTTGGAGACCAAAAATGGCTACCATAATACAGTATTACATCAAAATCGAACGAAAAATATATACAACATTTGAAGCTCTCTTAATATGCGGACGCTACTACTGAATAAATGTATCGATTGATTCATAACTCATTTGAATATCGAAACTGTTTGATAATGTAAATTCAGCAAGGTCTTTTATTTTACGCAGTATGTTGATTTTGTTTTTGATTATTTTCGCTTATCAGAACATATTGCAAGAGTATATGGTCAAGGTTAGCGATAAAGAAAACAAAATTTCGATGCAAGACTTCATTGCTAAGATTGATAGTATTGTTAAACAGGATTAACTATACTGAAAGCCGATTTAAAATATAACAAATACATTTGTTCAAATTTATACGTTCGAGATAGAAAGGTTTTTTTAATACAAAGTTAGGGTAATAAATTGTATTTTTAAAAAGTTCAGGCTATCGCAAATCGATTGGTCGCAGGCTGAGACGCAGGCTGCGTTGGAGTTGTGTTACGAGCGGATGCGGCCGCGGAAGTGGCGTGGTCGACACGCCGAGTCGCGTCGCGCAGCGCCACTCTGCGCCGGACGCGCGCCATCTTGCTTGCGTTTTGCCCGTGCGCACCACGCGCGGATGTCTTTTGTTTTTCGAGTGCACGAGCTACTCTTTATTTCCAATAACTTTATGCTTATAACTCTCATTAGGATTCATTTAACAATATAATCGTATTCTTAGAGAGTTTAATGTTCCAATTTTTAGTTGACCTACAACCAACTCAACACGCTGTTGGTGGTAGAGCCACGCTGAAAATATTACTGATTTCAGCATGAATGGATCGGATCGCCCGGGATACTAACACCCGCCCCACAGAAAACCGACATGAAGTAACAGTGCTTGCATTATTGCCTCTCGTTTGGTCAGTAAGAGGGCCGGAGGCCCACCTCCCCTACCCCTTCTCCCCAAATATATACTGGCAACGCACTTACGACTCTCCTGGTGTTGTTAGTGTCTATGGATGGTGGTGATCATTTAACATTAAGTGACACACCTGTTCGTTAGCCTCATATGAGATACATACTGTGGCATAATAAATCCTTTCATTACAACTAACTATTTTAAAATGCAAATAAGTTATTAGAGAATCTGAAGATTCTGTTGCATATAATAGTAGTCACTGTATACAGTTTTATACTCGTATGTTGACATATGACAGTTTGTATAAGATTCTTTGTTGTTGTAAGGATTAGCAAAAAAATAAATAATAGCCAGGTAAAGATTCCATTGTTAAAAGGATCCGTGCTTTTCCCGTGACTTGCGCAACAAAAGCTGCGATTCCGATGCGCCGGCGTACAATAGCTTATAAATTATTTGCTAATTTACTGTACGATGACTGCACCTGGTCGTGGTGTGACTTATCAAAGCAAAAAAATGGAATTTGCGACTTTAAATATTAACAAAAATTATATTAATTTTACTAGATAATTTTGATTACCTAAAGCTTCCTTAACAGATGGTAAAAACGAATGTACGTATAAATATTTACTGTCGCCAACAACCTACTATTGTCCCCTTAGGAATTAATTACATTTTAGGCTTACCAGCGATATCATCGCTTAACACCATATTAGATTGTTATCAAAGATTAGCAATATTAATAAAAACTTTAACAGTTTCATTTTTTCTACCTTATTTTTCTAAGCAACTGATTCGAATAGTTTTTTGAATATATATTCAATATATTTTCTTATCTTTTACTATTTTATTTGTATTATGATCTTTCAGTTTTGTTTAGATACGTAACAATAATCAAAATAATAATAACATTTATTAAAGTAATTTTTTTTTTAAATACAGATTCGTAGAAATGAGTATGGTTTCCTATAAAGGAAAATAATTATAACGAATCGCGGTATCGTAATTAAAAGAAACTGAACGATTCAACGTCGGAACGGGACGTTGAGAAAAATGCAACGTCGCATTTTCACTCCCGGCCCCTGATCGTTTTCCACCGCCTCCCTTTCCGTCTTCCCCCTGCGTCTCACACCGGCGCGGTGACTCATTCAACCTTTCAACTCTAGGTCCGTTTAGATATGACCGTGTTCATTTGTAAGAGAGAATGAGGTTAAAATTTAACATTACAGGTTTTAATATTCTAAAATCTATGGACTATATTTTTTTAATATATTTATTGTGATGTTCGAATAATATTTCTATATCGGTGGTAAGTATTAATAAGTGGTGATCCTTTTCATATATGAAATATCTTGGCATATCCCTTACATTTTCATAAAAGTATTTTAAGTCACTTTATTCATTAGGTAACGTATTCAACGTAATGTCAGTGTTATTTTTTTGGTATTTCTCTTTTTTTTTCGAACTGACTACGCTATTGACCAAGCGAGGTCTTAACAGCTTCACCGGACTACGTATTTCTCTTATTGCGAACGTAATCACCGGTTAATATTCCATAATTCTTTATATTTATTTCGAATAAAACAAATTTCATTGCCGAAAGATGTAAATTTTAAATGCTAGTAATGTTTTGTACATGGTTTTTTTACGAACTGACTACGTATTGACCTATCAAGATCTTAACAGCTTCACCGGACTACTAAGGCGAGCGCTTAAGACACTCAACCGATTTTATTTGGCAACTAGCTCAAGGGTGCACGGCACACCTCAGTTGTACGTGGCTCAATCTCTGTACATCCATTACAATTATAATATACGCCTCTAAATTACAATAAACAATTTTAAAAAAACTAAACGAAACAATAATATTCATAAATCAAAT
This sequence comes from Antheraea pernyi, assembly GCA_015888305.1. Lineage (NCBI taxonomy): Eukaryota > Metazoa > Arthropoda > Insecta > Lepidoptera > Saturniidae > Antheraea > Antheraea pernyi. The sequence continues at coordinate 156,454 of MU159160.1, read as the reverse complement.
TGGCCTTCTTAAGCGTATCCAAAGGGCCTGTATTTAATAAACTTCTTTCTTCTTAGAAATTCTTTGAACTATAAAATGTATCATAACTTCTTTCTATATCCATAAGCTCATTTTTGAGGATCGTGCCTCTCGACGTTCCTTCTAATTAGTCGTTTCCATCGATCTCGATGGAGAGCTCTGTGTACAAGTAGTTCCAACTGTTTTTTTTTTCGAACTCACTACGCTATTGACAAGCAAGGTCTTAACAGCTTCACCGGACTACACCAACTGTTTGTAGATTTGGCATCCTGCTCTTTTACGCATTTATCTCTCGTCCGATATGAGGTTACCTGTTAGCAGTTACATTTTAAGATAATCTGAGTTTCAAGCGAAAGGTCACATACTAGCTATATGACAAAAATATCACAGTATCCGAATTACGCATGTTATTTACGATTTCGGTATTATATCCAGTCGCATTTTTCTATGATGGAGTTGATCGAAACGTTGGGAGAATAATTTATATTGTACATAGTACTTTTGAAACTATAACAATAGGGTACGTCATAGAAAATAATGAATATATAAATTGATCCAAAACAAACTGTTCTGTTGCAGACGTTTAAGTGCCAAAACATTTTCGCGATATAATCTAGATTATAATGTCATTCGCAGGTTTTATATGATTGCCCGTTTCGTTTTAATTTTGTTCGACAAACAGTTACGTAATAAGGGTAACGTGTAAAACAGAAAATGCCCAATATACATAATAATAATATTTTTGTCTACATTTTTACCTTTTTGTTGTACTCCGTCCTCCGTTATGTTGTGATGTTTCTGAAACTAAATACGCTTACCTGAAACAAATAAATTGTGAAGTTTTAATATTAACATGATAATTCAATATACACATTAAATTTCAAATTACATACTAGCATTTAATGAAAACTTGTTTCTCCCGACTGCCAAATTTTAAGTCTAGACTAGTCTTCATATAACAAATTCACTCATACTGAGTTGAATAGGGGAGTGTATAATAACTGAGTAATTATATTGGACTATAAAAATTTAAAAGATGACAATACATGTCCCAGATAATCCAAAGATCCATAAGATAAGACCGTTGGACTAAGGATATAGTTTCAGAACCACAGAAATCAGATGAAATGACGGATTTCCAATGGTACTTAAAAATATTATGTCTCCGTACCTAACTGTTTCTAGGCATAGTATAAAGATAATTATATTATGGATAATTTAAAAAACTCCTTGACGGATTATTATGAAATTTTATATACATAAATTACCTGGCATGTCTTGGTTGTTAAACTTTTTTTTAATATATTATAGGAGGCAAACGAACAGAAGGGTCACCCGATGGTAAGTGATCATCGGGATCAAACTAGAAGAATTTTTAATAATAGCTACTTCTAGAAATAGAGAAGAAAGAAGAAAATAATTACAATAAATAGCCTCTTTATTTATTTTCAACTGATTTTAATGGGAATTTCTACAGAGGGATAGAGAATATGTTATTCTGAAATTTATAGGTTATCAAAAATCCTTTAATTGCTTTAGAAATAATAGAATAATGGCGAAAAAAATACGAAACAATGACTGCATATACCTGTGTATAGCTAGTCATGGTCGATGTTTGGGACTAAATTAGGTAAATTTATCATATTAATTTAGTATTCATATATGAAAAAAGCATAGACGAACTCGTACTTCTTTACTACAATCTATTCCAAATTATTTACATACGACATCGAATTGGATCAATTTAATATTCCAAAAATACAGCACAATCTTTATTACATTGTCCTGGATTTAAAGAAGAGTTCCATTAAAAACGTTACATGTTATCTTAAGCGATGTATTTTTTTAAACTAACCCCGAGTAACAAAAGAAATCGCGTAACAAACGCGGTCCGATCTCAAAAACGCGGTGTTACCTACTTTATCGCGATTAATCGCGTATAATGGAACAATGCGATAAATCTGTCAATGGCGTCGCGCAGCTGACATACCTAGCATATGGTACACGGGCCATCTGTCAAAATCTCCAGCGTAATTTTAAACCTTAAGGGGCACCGGCTAAAATCGAATATCCCACGGAAACGTTTGATGGTATGTATTTCCTGATAGGTTACTGCAGCTGCCTTTAGCTCGTGCGCGCGGGTAAATTGATAACTTACCTTCAAAACATATAAGGAGGTAATTCTTAGAATAAACATTCTGACTTTAGTAATAGAGAAAACTTGTCTTTGCTCTCATCATTGATTAAGATTTGTTTTTATATAAAGTTTATATGTTAATTGATCCGCTCCTAATGCTTTAATTATTGAGTACTCGGCCTAGCAAACCGCGTTTGTCTTGACTCTCTCGGCACTTTGTTCGGCCTAGCACTCGGCCGTAAGCTCGTCATAATGTTTATATGTACCGAGCAGTCGGCCGAGAGCACTGTATCGCCACTGTACTCGTTACGTGTAATTAAGCCATAATGGCGTGATACTAGTCACAGTGACTCTCTTTTGGTCTGTCACGTTTCGGAAACATTCTGTAGTGTTATAGCTATCTTGGTGGTCATCGTTGTTTTTACACTGAAATGTGCTTACTACGAGGTACAGTGTAGTCACTTTGCTTTGACTAGATAAAAAAAAGTGCATCGCAAGTACAGAAATTAATGAAAATTTTAAATTAATAGATAGTTAATCAAAAGCCCAAGGTCTCGTGGTAGGCCCAAAAACGCTACTTGGACGTGGTGAGGGCAGACATAAAGAAGAACCACCTTACACAAATGAATGCCGAAAACCGGGCAAAGTGGAGAAAGCGGAGTCGGAAAGCGGACCTTGGTACCAGGCCAAGAAAACGCTAGGTAGAAGAAGGAGAGATAGCTAACCAAAGACTTGATCCTATTACCCCAGACAGATCGACTTTCAATTGCAGCCACCGGATTAATTCGACATACGCTCTAACACAGATTTTTAAATTTAACTTGAGCAGGTAATAAATCATCAGTCGGGGTGGTCGATTAGTTTAGACAGATATAATATCCTAAGGTTTGGTCCCGACTTTTGCCAAAAAGTATTTCCGAATTTGTGCACATTTATATTAATTCAAACTTGGTTGCACGGTTGACTGAAGAGTTTGGCCATTGAGAACTCTGCTTTGTCACGGGAAGAGAATTGTAATGGGACACTCAAAAACTGCTATTATAAGTATTATTGTTAGGTATATAAGCAGAATATATGTTATATGTTTTTCCTGAAGCATATGATGTAGCAATCTTCAAAAGAAGGGTGAATGTGCATTTACTGCGTGAACGCGTTATATCCTAGGCCTCGTCCTCACTTTACATCAGGTATGACTGAGGTCAAGCGTTGCACAGTTTATTATAAAAATTCTATTCCTTAACTCAAACCATAAGGAGTATTATAAATTTCTGCCTTTTGCATCCTTCACCACTTTACCATTCTTTTAAATTAACACGCTTTAATAATACATTAACTCAACCTTTAGTCATTCTTGCCGTATGAATCCACGGGATGTCTATAAATTCATCAATTTTAACTTCTTATGGAAGTTAAATTGTAAAAAAAGTCAATACGACGTCATCACCTGGCACAAGTACGCGTATAATTACAATTTTTAATTCTATAAGGTATATATTAATTCAACTTTATGCGTGATGAATGATTTATGTGTGTATTATACATTTTCCGTTCATATAAAGTTCATTAGAACGTTTTCAATTATATTCTACTTCTTCTTGTGGCTAAGGCCATCATACATTGTATACAATATAAGCAAGTTAGGATCTACATATTTCAGTGTTTCTAATGAATTTCTGCCATAGATAACCTAGTTTTTTAATAATCTCGGAAGAAGATAGATACAAAATGTTTCGTTTAGCACCAATATTGGTGGCCCGACAAAGTGTAGTAATTCATTAGAACTATGGTATAAAAATCAGAACATCATGTAAATATAAAACCTCGTATATTAAAGACTTTTTTCAAATAGGAACGGCTACACTCATACTTTCGCTACTGAGGTACCCTTGTTATAAGAGTATACGGGGATAACTGGATGGCAGGCAATCCCTAGTATATATTTTTTTAATGTAAATAATGTGGCAGTTATGCGTGCAGACTTTATGATTTTAAAGAGCGTATTAAAACAGTAGTTTCGTTTTTGCCAGTCATTAATAAGCTGTTGAAGTATGAGTTCAAAGTATCTTGGCGGTTTCAGTGTACTCAACTGTACCGCTACTCATAAGTAGCTATAGTGATTTTGTTGAATTATAATCTATATATAAAACGATATCTGGCTGTCTGAGCGCCAGATATCATATCAACTCATAACCCAAACTATTGCCAGTTCCTTTTACACTGTAGATGACAACCAAGGAAGCATTTTTGGAAATTCAAACCATAAGGTGGTGAAAGAAGGGCTGAAAGATTTTATGAAAATCCGTCATTTTACCGCCAGACAGTAAGTAAATTATTCCTTTTTATATATAGATACACTTTATATCTTAAAATTAGAAAACAAATAAAATCGCACCCGAAGTCGTTGGGAATTGCTAGTATAATATAAAAGTGTAAAATCCCATCACTGCATAAAAATTCCCAAAAGGATATAGGTGTCTTAGTAACCACATTAACCCACTAAGTAATTATGCATACCGAACAAATAGAAATGAATAATAGTGGAATTTCTCAATACACCATGCTGCTATAAATGTATTTCTTCAAAAAATGAGTTTCCACAATATGTCTATGTATTTTCCTTCATCGTTAGGTAAATAGTATTACTATTTCGATTTTACTGACAACTATTCGACCATCGCTACACATAAATCATTGTACAAATAAATCATAAAAGAAATTAAATACAGCTGTACTCAAAACACCAGGAGCTGTGTTATATGTATATTATAATGATGTATTTATTTCCCAGTCAGTTAATTAATAATTATTTATGTTGATAATTAGGCGACTAGTAACGGTAGTTCGATCATAAATGTTAATAACTCTATGGCCATTACGGTGTAAGTGAGAATATATTCTTCTACCTTTATACCCTTCTAAAAGCACTTCACGGGTTAGTTTTATTACGTATCGGATGGCTTTTGAATGGTTTTTCGGTAACTGTTAAAAATTAAAACCAGGCTCACGATTTTGACAGTGGTCTGTAGGCCAGGTACCTTATTTTAGTAAAACTCATTTGTGGTGTATAATTATTGATTGAAGTCCCTCATTGGTGCCTGCTTTAACCATGATGAGTTTAAATGATGTTTCTTATGATTGAACATTCTAATTGATATTATAAATGTGAAGGTGTGTTTGTTTATTTGTTTGTCACGCTTTCACACCTTAATTACTACTATTATCATGAAATTTTGCGTATAAATTGTCAGGAGTACGGAACATAGTAGTTCCTATAGTATAGAGAAAATACCTGTATTAACGCAAGCGACGCTAGTTTATTACAGGGAAACTTTTTAAAACAATGATAACTCAGTGGCAACGTATTCACATACATCATCACTTGGCGTAAATTGGAATCGGAATACCAAATTCGATAACTAAAAAACTGTAAATACGTACCCTAGATGATACTTTGACAAAACAAATGGCACAATAACGCACTCATACGTAACGCTACACTATTTTAGATAAAATGTTGAAGTAAAGTGGCGTATTCTCAATATCGGTAGTGAAAAAGAAATAGTTATATATATATTGCCTAGATACGGTCGGATTGACGCTAGATCACGTTTGCTAGGTAGCCAAGTTTTAACAAGGCGCTGTCGAAGCGCTTCTGACGTATTTACAGCTATTGAGTTATAATATCATTGAATGTACGTTTACTATCGCCACTTAGCATTAGGTGAGATATTTTTGCTCTTTTTACATTGATAGAATAAAGGAATTAATTAAGTGTGCCTTACGCACATCTATATTTTTATTTCGTCGCCGTGGAGTTCGTCTAAACCATGGATTTATTCCAATAAACAAGCCATTTGTTATGGAATTTTAAAGGCAGGCAGCTTTTTGTGACGCTTTCGTTCGGTAGCAAGACTGACTTAACATCTTCTTTCTCGTGCAAATTAGAAGTACTCACGTCTTGGTTCATTTATTACTTTCAGATATTTTATCCAAAACCAAATCACAATGCAATAAAATCTGAAGATCAGAGTTCAATGGTAAAATGAAGGTAGCTCTATTCACAACACAATTGATTTATGAAACGCATAGTAAAATAAAATAATATTAGATATTTTCACGAAAATGTAACAATAAGTGTCTAGTAGTTTAATAGCAAATTTCAACTTTACTCCTTAAGGAAGCGAATTGAAAATTGAAAATTAAATGCACAGAAATCATCTTTTTGTTATTTTATTACAAGTATACATTTATTATAATATATATTAATATAATATACCACAAATACTTACAAAATTTAACTAACATAAATATCGGGAACGTATCATTGAAATTTCAAAGCGAAAGACGAAATATAATAGGATATCTTTGGGGCTTCTATAGCAGTTCATAGAACAAAATCGTCTACCTGGCTATACCCGAGTGTGGTTATAAAAAAGAGGTCAACGAACCCGATGCAACAGCTGCTCCATTTAAACATGGCCGCCGTTTATGTCAAAAATTAATAAATGCAAGCGAGTTTGCGTATGATGGATTGTATGAATGATTCCTTCGGCTTTTCGATTTTTTATCATACAATACACGTATTTTCTTTATTTCTACGTATACTCTGCTAGATACATTAATTAGACATATCTTTATATATACATTTCTTTTGTACGTGTGTATGTCACTGAACTCCTCCTAAACGGTTGGACCGATTTTGATGACATTTTGTGTGCGTGTTTCGTTGTATCCGAGGATGGTTTAGTCACAATTGGACCCTGTAGGTGGCGCTGCGGTTGACTTTTAGGATTTTTTTTTATTATCAAAGCAGGGCAACGTCCGCCCGGGCCGCTAGTAGTTTATAATTTTTTTTGCCCTTACTACAAAGAAAAACACTCTCAGAATCAGGCTATAGTTAATTCATTAATTTGCATCATAAAAAAAATCATTTTTTTTTTCAAACGAAGTCACAGGCTCCAACTAGTATCTAAAGTAATAAAACAGTTAAATATCATAAATACATTTCAATGAGATTATTTAGTCCTTTGCTTTCATTTGTCAAAAGCTGAATGAATGAATGACTATTTTGTTGCACTTTTCTATTAGTACACTGGCATGCTAAATGCTACAAGGGATTTTCTTTCAACTAACCAGCGATGTTGTGGAAAATAGCTTAATGCTAAAGTTTACCTACGCTACCTACGCTGAGGAGTTCTATGTACACCACAAAGCCTACAAAAAGGGAACTAAATTTATAATCTTATAATGTAGTCCTCTTCTGTATCTAATCTAATATCTCATCTATCTAATATCTCATCTAATTTCCTCTAATCGTTGCTATCAATCAAAATTATAATATCAATATTATAGAAATTTATTTTCAAAAATTACACATAATACATGACAGATGCGTATCAAATGCGTATCTACCGACCGTAATTACCATACTACGGTCCTATGTGAAAATATCAGGTACAATGAACCAACATAGTTTTGCCATCTGTTCTATAATAATTTTATACACATTGGATACAGTGAAGAGAATAGCTACGTTCGCGAGTGTATTATTTCTGAACACGAGCGATATACAATAGATTAAAATAACAAGAAAAGCTATAATAATAATGAAGTATTTTCTATATAATGTTCCACATAAATTCCACACAAATAACATTAATATTTTTTAATCACAAAGGTAAGATAACATAAAAAAGAACAGTATAAAACAGTTAACAAAAATTGTAATTAAAGTCATTTTTGTGTAAAGCTCTACGAGAAACGAGCCGTAATCGACCCACGGAATTTTAGTGATGGCTTTATTCATTTTTTTGGTATTACATTCTAAGCTCTAATAGACTAGATTATTTGATGCAGTCCAATAAGAAATCAAACTACACGCCATTAGTAACGGAATTATACATATTTTCATCTAAACGTATTGGCGTAAGTCAAAATTAACTAGTTCTATATTATTTATACTTTTTTAGATGAGAAATTATAATGTATATTAGATAGCAAATACTTTGATTTGACATAACAAATGTATTCCGCGTAGGCCTCGTTTATTATACGCCATTGAGGATTAAAGAAGGCTTTTACAGAAATTGTAGAAATAGAATGAAATAAAATTAAATGTATTAGTGTGTATACAAAAATAAATATATTATTAATCATTAATAATAGTCTTGTGCGTTTTTTTATTTCCAATTACGCAAAATGTATAAACAAATATGGCTGATATAACCAAGGATAAAGGTTCTAATTACAAAATAAAATAATTTTTATTTGAAATTATTTTTTATTGTCGATTTGTACTAAGCTTGAACTCGATTAAGTGATTATTTGATTGATATAATATATATAAATTTGATATAATCAGAGAATACCAATTTGAACTTTCACAAAGTAAGAAATATGAATAATACATATAAATAAACTCAACACCACATGAACGATCCTTTCTCAATGGGACGATAAGTAAACTCATGTTACAAGACGTCGCCGAGTGTTTCCCAAGGTTTAAAAAGTATAAAAAAGGTATATAATATATGAAAGACATAAATCAAATAAAGGTGGTTGGTATAGCGTTACAATGTTTGAGAGAGGCGCGGCGGAAGCACGCCGGAGCTAAATCATAAATAACAGTTTACAGTTCCCGCCGGGATCCTGTTTCGTAGTTGTCACATTACTACAATAATCAACAGCGAATTTAAGTGTGTGTGTGCATCAATTTCAATTCGTTACAGCGTGAGAATATTTAATATACATTTACATAATAAACTTTTGCATAATTTTATCACATCGAGAACAGTTGGTTATCCAAACCGCGACAGCCCTGCAGAAGGTAAGCACGCTGAAGAAAATGACCCGATCAGTGAGGCGATTCACTCAAATAGTCATTCGAGCGTCTTCGTCTGTTCTCTCAACTGAATACGTTTATGCATTAAAGTTATGAGCATTAGGAGTGAGGAGAAACAACTCTAGCGACACTGGCCGGATGAGGATAGTTGCTAGATATTGCCTTATCGAATCTAAGAATAGTTCATAGAGCAGTTTGTGACCACGGTTGGCATAAACAAACAGAAATATCGAGCACTTAAAAAGGTTGATGAGGACCTTGTGGTTTAGATGTAACATATATATATATTATAAGAAACGAAAATTGTAAAACCGATCATTCTATAAGAAAGATTTTTTTTAGCAAAAAGATTAAATAAACAGATAATAGTTATACAGAAGAGCAGTAATTGTTATAGATTCTTTAATAAATTTAAAGATGTGGTAGAGCCACGCTGAAGCTACTACTGGTTTCAGCATGAATGGGTCGGCTCGCCCAGGGTAGTACCACCCTCTCGCAGAAATACGACGTGAAGTAACAGTGCTTGTATTGTGGCGTTTCGTTCGGTTAGTGAGAGCGCCTGATGACCCACCTCCCCTCCCTCTTTCCCCACTTCCCCTCTCCCAAATACAGATGGCAACGCACTTGCGACTCTTCTGGTGTTGCAAGTGTCTATGGACGGTGGTGATCACTTAGCATCAGGTGACTCACCTGTTCCTTTGCCTCCTATGATATAAAAAAAGATAAAGGCGATAGAACGCATGCATAGTTGTAATGTGTAAGTGTCTTCGCCAAAGTTTGTGATCGTTGATGATAGTAAAATATTAAAGCAATATAACGATATCAATCATTATTTGACTTGATACTTGAGGTTTGAGGCGTAGGTTGATCCCGATAAGGATATGTACCAAAATTTTTGGAACAAAGCTCCTCAACGCAGCTTGCTTTATGAGTTAAATGGCAGAAATCGTCACATAAGAAAAAAGCGTTGTCATTCCATGCGATTTTTTCTCTTTTCGAACAGATAAGCTTTGTGAGCCATATACATAGTTGTTGCATAACCTCGATATATTAAATCTCCACACTTGGAGTAGAAAAAATAATTTTTAATTTTAAATAAAATATGAGCTTGACCAATTAAAGCGAATGGAATGCATCCCGTTTTAAGTATAGACACTAATATTCTTATCGTCATATTATTTATCTTCCATCTTGGAACGTTTACTATTTACCTCAATTAAACCTCTATATCCCACCCTAGTGCATAAAAAACTGCAATTTGCCTATCACCGCTCGGGTCACAATAAACTTGGCTTAAACCCTCCCCATTTAAGTTGGGCCCGTATCGTTTTAAAGTTGTAAGGTAGTAACGGGTCAATGAAAAATGGGGTTTGAGGAGTATAGAAGGCTTGAAGCTGCGAGGTCGTTAGCCTGCGCTTGATTGTTCAATGAGAGGCGCAATGACTCACTTGTGTGTGTAAATAAACGGGAAAATATATATAGGGATAGTAGCGGGTCACGATAAGTGTGCTACTTTATTTCAGTTCCCCAGAAGCACTTTCATGTAAAGATGAGAATAACCGCGATTTTTACTAAGCACGTTAAATGCGAAATGCTATTTTATAATCGCGCGTGATAAATGTTGCTGTCATTATAACGATCTAAGTAACGCATTGTACTGAATAAATGCAATTCATATTTCATCGTTAAAAGAAATAGTCACGAAATATAAAGACCAATAATGGTTATAGCGGAAATAGCATTTCATAATAATTCTTGACGAAATCTGAAAACCAAGTGTTTAACTAATTAAATACATCTCAATGTAGTTCGTTTTAAATAAAGAAATTAACATATAATTATACTCATCCAATCCCAGTACTTTTAGTGTTTCGATTTTTTTTATATAATCGATATTCTTATTTATTTATTAACTATCGGGCCCTGTAGACTTTGTTCCGCCCTAATTATAAAAACATCCTTGAAAAATTAAATAACCCATGAAAATACGTTCAGTAGTTTTTGAGTTTATCGCGAACAGACAGACAGAGAAACGCGGTAGGGGACTCCGTTTTATACTATGTAATGTGATACGTTATAATTAATGCTATATAACATATAACAAACCACTACTTTCATGTCAAAGTTTAATAAACTGTGACACCATATTATGCAATATTAAATGCATCACAAATGTAATTCAATTTTTAACATATGAAATTGTTTACACAAACGTTCCGTTTTTGTTTTGTAAATTTATGCATGTATAAATGAAATTGAAATGCCTGTTCAATTCTTTGCCCTAATTTCCAAACGGGTGTAACGATTTGACGAGACTTTTATTAGAAGATAGAGGACATCTCAGAGTATTATATAGGCTATTTCATAACAACGCTTGTGACAGAATTCCCACTTTTACCTCACGAAAACTATGCTGTTGTTGTAGCATATCAAAAGTATCTCAATTAAAAGGATGTCGTGGACTTCATCAAACAAATAATGGATTTAATTTCTTGCACCTTCTATAATTATACGAAGAGAGGAATAGTTAAAAAAATGTCTATGGAAATTGTAGAACACAGGTTCTATATTTGCGACCATCTCAGGCATTACCTATACTCATGTGCTAGACAAAGTAAATACCATTTTAAAATATAAACTTGTGCGAAACATATCTCTGTTATCATGCTAAGGATTACATTTGGTACATAGCTTTGTAGAAAGCTAGAGATAGCTATAAACTATAAATCCAATTGTAAAAATTCTTTCACTGATATGATGATTTTTACTGGGGGTGCACGAAGTGGCGAGCAGTAATATTATGATATATTTGAGATGCAAGTGCATTTTATAGGTTATGAAGTCTCCCCTCGCAACAAACAGATGTTTTGGTAACGCCTTTGGATTGCCTTCAGCAGAAACGGAAGTTGCACGCGCGGATTTAAACCACCATGAATTTGGTCTTGGTTAAAACGGAAGTTGCACGAGCCAATGTAACACACCATTAAGTTAGTTGATAAATAGGTTCTTCTAAAATTTTATTATATATAAATGATTTATTTTAAATATATAAATTATTTTATACAATTTATGTGTATTTATTCAAAGTAGATAATTTCGCCTTTTGAACCCTTGACTCACTTTAAAACGTTCAAAATGCGTAAAAAGATTATTTTATATATTTACGCCAAAGAAGTATAATATTTCACATTTGTACGTAAGTATTTTATTTTATTTGTGTCTTAAAAAGGCAAATAAAAAAGCTAAAACTTAGAAAAAAACCGGTTTTTCGGATAATCATCCCAGTCATGGAGATGAACCGGTAAGAAAATAAATTGGGTTTATCTTTTCTGTTTATATATGTTCTTTATTAAAGTTATACAAGTGTTGTATTATCTAAAATTCCATAATTGGTTTAAATACGTCGAAAACGTGAGATGATTAATACTACTTTATTCTAACTAACCAAAATACCACTCAAATTTATTAGATGATAAAAACATTATAAGTCCGTGGAATTAAGAGAACTCTCCAATTTAAATGTAACTTTTTAATTATCTATAAAATAGATTGCAAATATAGGCAAATACATAATCAGAGCATACGGGGTCGTCAAGAGTGCAGATTTGTAGGTTAGGCGTGCAGGTGGCTTGCCCTACAGCAGGGGCGGAATGCTTATCACATAAAGCTATGTTCACATAGCGTGTACATAAACACACACGAACGAACGAGGAAAAACTCGAATGTTCCTATGAGGGAATTATGCGTGCCGGTTACGTACGTAGGTAGGTACACGCCGTTATAATATCCTAGAGACGTGAATTAGAGCGGAAAATATTGAATTTAATTGATGTTAAAGAAATAGGGGAGAATAATAATAAACGTGGAATTTATTTTTATAGAATTTTATCTGTATATGTCTGTCTAGTTATATTTCTTATGACTTTGGATATTAATAAAAAAAAATAACTCAGTGTAGCGGGATAAAGCTGTAGATACGTCATCAACTAACCCGATAGTTAAGTTCAATCCTTTACTTAGCAGTGGTATATTCAATACAATGGTATGTTGATCTTATTCACAAATATAACGATGCTGGATATTTGCAATCAACTCATCTTTTTACAGGTGAAACTACAAAAAATAGTATATGTCTAATATCTTATCAGATTACCAAAAACAAACAATAAATATATGTTCTTTTCATATAGGTATGTACCTACCGCGTCTGTCTGTCTGTCTGTTCGAGACAAACTCAAAAACTGTTGATCGGATTCTCATACGGAGTGCACCAGTAAATAAAGTGATTCACGAGGAAGTTTTTGGTATATAATTTGTCAAGGATTTTTTTATAATCAAGTCGGGACAACGCCTGCCGGCCCTGCTAGTCAATAATGAATTAAGATAAAAAAAAATAACCAATTAACGCTTCCTTATTTAAATGACCGTAACATAAAAATTGAATTAGGAAATAAAAATTAATAACACTGAATTGATGCTTTTGGTGTTGCAAGCGTTCAAAAAGTTACCATTGTCGTGGTATAAAAATAAAGCACATAAAATAACATCTTTTCCGAACTCTGCCTGCAAGTTGTTGTTGAAAAACGTGGACTAAATAATGTTATGTGTTCATGGACATATTTCATTTTATGAGTTAGTTAAAGGCTAAAATCTAAAGATAGTTTTTTTTGGCAAACAATCTACCAGATTATTTCACAATGTCGAGTAGTCTTAGTAGTGTTGTATATTACAAGTGGCATGGGATAATTTCGATGTTCTAACAAGATGGTAGATCTCTTGTCAGAACTTTCCAGCTATTTTGCCAGGCACCTCAGAATTCATGCTACATTTCCTAAACTTGACTTATGCACAGTAACCGAACTATATTAGGTAAAATGGCCCTAATATTACAAAATATAGAGTCAAGTAACACAAGATATGAATAAAATATATAAACCACTATGATCCCGCCAAAAATTGCTATAGGTAGTCGAAAATAGCTTTTTAACTTCAGTGTTGCAAGCCAGATTATGACACTGCAATTTTTTAAGTGAAAACTTCTCTAGGCGCGCTAACACTTTTTTTGGGTAAACAAAAATCATGGAACTCCCGTCATCGTCACGACACGCTTTCCATGAGCTAAATGTATATATATATATATATATACATAGATATAACTCCGTGCGTTACTAGTATACATTATGTATAATGCTTCAATTTACAAATTATGAAATTGAAATAATTCACAGTGCAATTAATTTAATAATTCAAAACAAAACACAGTTATTATATTGGATTGAGTTGTCACTTCTGTCGGCAACCCTTATGCCTGCCTCGAATTTTTTACACAGCAAACTAAGGCTCAAAAACATTAAGTTAAATTACTTGACACACGAGACCTTTACAAACGACGGAATTCACAAGATAATTCAAATGAAATTCGCATAAGTAAGAATTTGACGTGCGTATTTACGTATGCCGGAGCGTGCAGAATTAGATCTCTGTGACGTGGGCGTCGGTTAGGGGCTCTGTAAGGGGTGGGGGTGTTTTCACGCTGCACGGCATCGACGCGTGTCAGTGGGGAAGTCTCTAATGAACTGTATGAACTAGGTAGTGTGCCTAGAATGTCTAGGTAATGCGTAGTTCAATACATAATGTAGGTTATGTACAGAATTCGAAGCTGTTTATATGTATCACTTGATGTACGATACGGTGACCGTATTTGAATAGTTGTATTTTTTATTAGTTTTATAAAGATTTTTCTTGTTAAAGTTGAAAGTATTTGAAATACCATTTAGTTTTTGAAGTTATACTTCTTTTGACGCGTTAGGGAGAAATGATGACAATAAATTATTGCAATGCGCGCGAACACCGTCACGAAAAACCGACACCCTGAAGTTATTACGATGCGCGCGCACTCCGTCACGAAACACCGACACCCTGAAGTTAACTATAGTCAACTTTTTCTATTGTTAGTGTCGTTTTTTCTACAAACGTAGAATAAGGCGAAAGATAAAATTTTTGAAAAGATTTTTATCTTGGTACGCCAAAGAAGTATAACTTCTGACTCGTGGGTTGTGTACATAAGTACATATACTTTTTTTTTGTTGCAATCCCATTCGTAGCTGTTTATATATATATATATATATTAAATATATATACTTTTTTTTTTTTGCAATACCATTTGTAGCTGTTTATATATATATATATATATATATATATATATATATATCACGTGATATGCAATTCGGTGACCGTGTATAAATGATTTGCTGTACTTTTAATTAGTTTTATAAAGGTTTTGAGAATATTCAAAATGCAATATTGTATGTTTTATTTATTGTAAATCATCCATTTATTTCCATGATTATTGCTTTAACATTAATATTTATTTAGGTGTAAAATGTATCTATAGTGTATGAATAATTGAATATAAAAATGTTTTATGTGTTGCAATATAATTTCAAAGAATGCAACAATAAAAAAATCATATTTGTTTGTACAACACTTAAATAGTGCTAACGTGTTAGAATAAACCGCTCCGAGGCATGAGTATGCGTGGCCACGCGCGATTTCACTTCCGAACGCACCCTTACTTTGTGCTCCTTTGGTTACCACGAGTCATTAAAAAAACTAAAAATAAGAGCATTTTACGATGGCAACACTGAGATATTAAGACACCTGATATGATCTTCGTAGCACATAATTGGGTTTATTTATTTTATTTTTAGCAACCAATCTTTTACTAGATTATTACTGCTATTATCGAGTAGGTAATGATGTAACAAGGTTTATGCGATCGTTTCAATGAACTAACAAGATGGTGGCCGTCTTGTGGTAAGTCAGAATCAGTATAAGTTAGCTCCGTGATATTATTTCCCATTCACTTGTGCACAATAAACAAGCTATATTACGTAAAACACTACCAATATTACAAAATATAGTGTGAAATTGTTATTTTGACAATATTATGAATAAAATATTAAAAAACACTACATGACATTCCAAGATCCCGCCAAAAACTCCCCCATAATTGGGTTAAGAGTTATCTCTAAAAAACGACCTGCATAGGTGCAATGTATTTAACATAGGGTTGTAAGCGTTCAAAGCGTACTCTAATATTTATGCTTCAGTTAATCACAGGCAAAGTAGCTTCATAAAAAAGCGTAGTCCGGTGGAGCTGTTAAGACCTTGCTAGGTCAATAGCGTAGTCAGTTCGAAAAAAATACTCTAATAACATATAACTCTCACACAGATAACTATTTTTATTACGCGTAACTTTAAATATCTTATATCTTCCAAGATATTTATCAAAATGACATGCTGCAAAGAACAGTTCTAATGTAAATTAAATGCCCAACGTAATTAAAAATTTTAACTGAATAAAAATGAACACCATATTGGTCAAAATAGAAATAACCCATTAACTTTCATATCATATGTAAAATATAAAAATGGATACTGTGAGCTATCCTTACGAGATTTTTATACGAGTATATCATCATTGATTTTTCTAAGATGTATAATTCCTTTGTACATTATTCTAGAAGGTCCTCAGAAGGTTTGGCCAGCGTTAGCAAAGAAAACATCTGAAAAATGTTGTTATGACTTCAATTAAGTATAGCGACATTTCGCTGCTGTACATAAATATAAAATGCATATATTATATATAAAACCTAACAGAGGAATTCCTGTAAACTATAATTAAATCAGTATCAAAATCCATTGCGTAATTTAGAAGAAAAGAGAAAACATACAGACAGACAAGAGGAGTAACATAATTTTGTTATTAGGTCATTCCCGCCTGCCTCGTTCGGCATTAAGAAACAGCAATCGTTCAATCAAATCCAAATAAATAAGTAGCCAAGAACAGTTTACGAAAAAATTCGCAAATGTTCAGTAGTTCTGACATCAAGGATATATGTATATATCTATATACATATATAACATATAGATTATTACTATTCATATAAAAAAGAATGTTGTTATCTAACATTGATGAACTTCAAAAGCGTTTCGACGATTTGTTATGAAAGTAGACAAACTTGTTTTTCCTCAGAAAAGTATTATTTTACGCTATCAATTTTACAACAATTTGCCACTAGATGGCGTTGTATTCAAATTTTTGTAAAGTTCAACCAATCATATAAAGAATATCCATTTTACTGTAACTTTAGTGATAGTAATTACGACAAATTTTAGTAAAGAAGAAAAAATAAACACGTGAGGTACCGCGGCCATAGCTAGTCAAGTAGGGAAAAAAATCACTGTTGATATGAAAACGTATATCAGAAATAACAAACGGTGAATTTATTTGAGAAATCTATGTACATCTTCAATAATTATATTTTAAAAAAATACATGTAAGTATACTATTTATTCATCCTTCTAAAAACACGATCCTCTTTGGATAACTGTAAAATTAAATTTTAAAAGTAATAATAATAATATAATGCATCTAGTTTGGTATAGTGCGTGGTAAGGGTGCATCGGCGCACCCCTCACGCACACGCATAAATGCACGCGCGTAGATCGAACTGAGCTGCGATTGGTCGGTACGCTTGTGTGCGTGCTCGTTTGGTTGTAGAAGGAGGTCGGTTAGATAGAGTTATTTATACTGACATACTCTAGGCGTATGAATTAGTTGCGTGCAATGGGGTTGCTTGCTTTGCCGGGAAAAAAATATTGATTTGTTGCACAGTAGCTCGGCTCTCTGTGCTCATATACAACTCATGATTATATTTATTCTCAGTTCATATACAACAGTAGCTCGGTAAGTCGAACTTCAAGAGCGGCGTAAAAAAATCGAGTTACAGTGGTTATGACTTAGAAATATTTGTAGTAGAAATGTTGGACTACTTATTTTGAGTTACAGAAATGAAATAAATAAAAATATCCCTTATAACAATGACGTTTAAAATAAATTTACTTCTAAGAAAATATGTATATAATGTGATTGATATTTTCTTTGTTTTAATTGAGTTATATATCTACATATTAATACGTGAAGCGAAAACTTTGTACCCCGTTTTAAGCGAATTACGCGAACGGATGAACGTGACATGTGGCATAGTTAAAGTTTATATGCAGGAGAAGAGAATACAGCTATTTTTTTTTAATACAAAATGTATTAAAAATACATTAAATTAATTAAAATATACATTACTCACACTGCTGCTTCAATGAAATGTAAATGAAAAAGACGTTTCGCCATCCTTCATCTTACTCTTACGTTCCAATTACCTTTTTTTATTATACATTCAATACCTTACATGCCCTTTGAAATAAACTGGTCAAATTGTAGGGTAATCTTATAATAATATAATATAATATGTCAATTTATAATACACATTACTAATTAATTGAAAATAAGATATCTCTAGTAAATGTATGAAATCACTGAAATTATTATTATTCTCTTTGGTCTCATTGAATGTTAAAATGAATTATGGTCGAATTTCGACCACTAGTTATTTTAAATACACAGTTGGAGGTATAGAGGTTAATTATCATTTTATACTAGATATATATTACCTACGTCTAAATTAACTTGAGAAGTAACTAGGTAACGAAATTATTTGAATTTTGTAGGTTCAAATACCAATTACTATTCACAAATTATTGTTCTGAATCTCATCTCAGTATACTTTGTCCTAATCTATACATCTAGATATCTCTACTTAAGGGATATAAAAGTATATACGGCACTAATACTAATAACAAAAAAATATTTTCCAATTCTTTGTCTTTCTACCTGTTTGTTCTGTAGAACCGATTTCAAGAGAATTTTCACTGGAAGGTATCTGATTTTATGAGTGTATTAAATATTTAAAAAATCTAAAATATTTAATAGTGATTTAAGCTACGTTTAATTTAGAATTTTAATAAATAGGGTTCTACGTAAATATAGTAAACCAAAGAAATAATTTTTTAATATTAATTATAACCGACTGAACGTCCGTTTATCATCGCAAAGGCTCCCATCGAAAATCAGCGCTGCAGTACTACTGCTGTACTGCACATATCGGCTGAATGGGTTTGCTAATTGTTGAACCTTCTTTTTCTTCATTTTTCATATGTATTTCATTTTTTCTTTTGTCTAATGTGTTTGTTTAATTGAAGGTAATTGTACGGTTTATTCAAACAATTTCTTTCTTACCGAGCACATTCCACGAGCACATTTATACTGAACGATTTTTTTACTAAATTCCACGCGAACGAAGTCGCGGGTAACAGCTAATTAATAATTATATGTTTGTAAAGTCCCTCGCGACATATATCTTGATCACTAGTGCGGTAGTTATTTTTAAAAGAAACAGGCTATAATCTCTGCTATAATATTATTAATATCCCAAGTATTTGAAATGGCGAATATGCGAATTACATGTTTTAAAGGAAATAAGAATACAATAAATAAGAATACATACATGCAATGGTTATGTGAGCATACTGTTTTAACAAAACAATTTAGTTATTCTGAGATCTCCAATTTTTGTATAACAGATTTTACAGGTGCAACGACGGAATTTAGGTAATGCGACCCTCAGTGATAAAAAATATGCGTTAATACTAGTGACCTTTATAGTTAAAGGGCCTCACAAATAACTACAGAAGTACGGTCGAAATTTAAAATATTTAAAGTAATAAATACCATACCATTCGTACTATAACCATTGTCTAGTATGGTACGCCTATTAAATTTAAAAACCCCAGCTGGCCGTTCAGTAAACAAACGGTTACGTGGTGTCCATTTACAAAAAAGAACAATTTTTTTCTTTTTTATATCAACAATAGAGCTGGAATGTTAATAGATAATAGTAATAATCAATAATGGATGTTGATTTTTATTTTTTTATTAAAATTGAATAAAATTATTTATCATTATTACCAAAATGGAACTTTGATAAGATATTGTATGTCTAAATCGATGTGTATCTATCTACCTTTGGCTGTATTTATTTTTGTTTTTGTAGATAAATCGGTTTGGATACAAATGACGTTATATTTAATTTTTGACAAATTACATTTTTATTAACAATTTCATTCATACTTTATGTATTTTGACACTGTCGGAATTTTGTAGTAATTGTCAAAAATTAAAGAACTATTGCGTGAACGAAAGTTCTCAACTAATGAACTATTGTTAAAACATAACTAATTTTTTTAAAGCCGAAATCTAGTAGGACACGATTGCAGTTGACTCTGCTTCAGTAGGACTATGGAATATGTCCTAATCCGCGACTTCATTGATTACTATGGCATTTCGTACGACCGCTTGAACGAAGATTGGACGAGAAATATTTAAACACAGATAATAAACGAACCATGAAATCGGCCATGAAAGATGAATCATCTTTATAAACATAAAAAAAATAGAAACAAAATCGTTTCAGGTAAACATAACGTGTGAACGTGCCAATGATCTCACTTATAGAGGTTTTAAATTAGGATTAAATTAGAAAAGGAAACACAAAACTTAGATTTCAAAATGAGGTTAGAATTTTTGGCGCCTTTTTACATAGTGATGTTTTAGCTATTGTTTTATTTTCAGGAAATGTGTCCTTACATTTCAAAATAAGCTAAATCTATTTTTAACCGTTCCTAATATATTACCTTTCTTTTAAGATCTTTGAATTTTAAATATGTAAAATATGAAGATCATAAGGAAAAAAGCTAAAAACCTTATGAATGACAAAATTTGAACTTCGTTCTGCATGTACAAAAAATTGGAAACCTTAACAAAATTAAACATGTTATAGGAAATATTTAAAATTGGATTTAACTCATTTTGCAACGTAACGATACAAATTATGTTTTCTTTTTAAACGTGTTAAAACGTTTAATTTTGGAAATGCTTGATTGACACCAATTTGTTTATGAAGGAACTGCTCATTTAGTAATAGCAGTAACAGACTTCAGTTGTCATAAAAGAAAAAATTAGGTTATGAACGCGAATATATCGTGTAAGCAGGTGCATTCAAAACGCAACGAACACAAAACAGTTATGCGTGTATGGATTGATTTAAACATTTTAAACTAACGTCTGAACCGCATCCTGTTTGTTTTCGAATGACGGATTGAACGGACAAAGGCAATTTCACCAATGAGAGCTACATATTGATCCGATTTCCTGAGTGATTTGTCTTCTTTTTTTCACAATTATTGGATTAGGCAGTGTAATTGTTAAGTCGATACGCCTTCTCAATATGTATTTCACAAAAGCAAAATGATTAAATGCCGGCTTTAAAACGACAAATTCAGATTTAAATGTTCTGAATTTCTGAAGAAATTAAAAAAGAAGTGCACATTTTAGTTTATTTACGGCTGGTAATACAGATTCTGATTTTGTAAATGTAAAGCTAATATTTCGGCATTTCTAATATTGTTTTGCTCTAGCGAAGTAAGCAATTAAGGGACGATGCCTTAACTTTAAGCCTGATCATTTTCGATTTACTTGTTTAGAATCCTATGACGTTTACTAATTAACATTTAATTACGAATAGAAATCAGCTGAACAAAAAGGATCGTAGGGAATCTAGACTTCTTGTATCATACTTTTGTACAACTACAAGTTAGATGGCAAAATGTAAAAGGATAGCTTTCTCAGCGACTAAAATCGCCAGTATATCAAGGCTGGAGAGATGATTAAGTTACTGATAATTACTAGTTTTTTAAATTCCATGATCAGTTCGAGTTGACCAACTCCAGAATTCAGTATCCTTTATTGTATTAAACCTGAAACGTTTCGACATTTGGGTCATAATCAATTATACGTCTTCAATGTGTTTATTTTAAACGCAACTATAACGGGTAACTTTCAATATAATGTTGAAAAAATTTGTCAAAAACTAAATTACAAAAGAAACAAACTTCTATATTTACTTCGTTCATTACAGTTACTGTAATTCTTACCAGCGCATATAGAAATAATCAATTACATAATGTCGATCCATTTTATACGTAATAGTTGAGTGTTGCATGCAAGATGCATCGTTAATAACTCGATTCGTCCTGCCCGTTACATCAGCTGATAGCACAAAAAGCTCCACCCAACATCTGCCGGCCGAAAGGCCATGAATCACCGGGAACACGGCGCGTGCCGCTCAAAAAAAAAACACGAAAAAATCAAAAGTGTAAACTCCCGCCAACCGTTATAATCGCCTCAACTCGCCGTGGGTGGACTCACGTGGCCACGTTTAAAAATCGAACACGTCCTCCTTTGCTGTTTCTTTTTTTTGCAAACGTCAATACGTGCAGATACTACGCAGGATTAAATAATTTGGACGACTGTAGTCCTTTTTAAACAACAATGTAAGCTTTTAAATCGATAAACACAATATAACAACCTTTATATCCAGTATTCCCATTATGTATACGAATCTTAATGAATCACAATAAAGCCATGACAAAAACACATAAACCAATTTATACAGAAACGTATAATATTTTATATATAAGCGAAATTACAATAAATCATAAGTCCGAAACTTATTAACCGTGCTATTCGATATTGCAAAGATAATAATAAAACTCTCCGGCTAAATAATAAATTCATTTTAATTTTCAAGATGGCGACATTCGCCGCCATTAATCTGTGTCGCCAGAAATTCGTCGATTAGTGTTGTGAATATATGAATTTTGCGCAAAACAAAAAAGCCATTAAAACGTAAGATAAAAACGGTAGTGATTTATTGGCAACTTATTCGGTAATGTTTATTGTTAGATTGTTTGTTGTGATACGAAGCGAGACATTATTATTGCGAGAGACAATTTCGCAAGTTCTATCTATCGTGTCACTTTATTCTGTATATAAAACATTGATTTTAAGATAAACAGTAATATATATTCTACGCGATGTTATTCGCCTATTATAAGTGTAATTATTTGCTTGGGCGACGTATGTAAGTCAGGTTTATATTAATTTTATAAATAACGAAAACTTTTCCAGTTAGAACCAGTTTTTTAAAGTTAATATCATAAGTAAAACTTTAAAAAAACAATAATACCCAGTTTTTTTTTTAAACTCAACTGACGACTGGCCATTGTCGATTATATTACCTAACGAACGGAGCCCGCGACTTCGTTCGCGTAAAACCTTAAAAAGACAGTGATTAATAAAATTCGTATTAAGTCCTCTTAGTTATCTTACTTTTCTCTCGTACTAAAGTCGCGTCGTCATTAAATTCACAATAACTTTTGATAGAGTTAACTGATTTTAATGAAAAACACGAGAATATGTTTTATGATTTTCTTGGTGAGGTTTTATCGTGAACGTAGTACTTTAGCAGTGATGTGTGTCCAAACAAACGTTTTAAAAATTATTGAAATGTATTGTATTATTTATTCCTAGACACTTCTCTCAGATCTACATTCTTATACATATGTCTTCTGAAAAGAATTAACGTCCATTGCCATCGTCGACCTACAAGGCAAGTTTATGCGCCAAACATAATTGCAGTTAAACAGTAAGAAATATTTTTATTGTAATATAAAGTGTAACACCTTTTGATTCAACAATAGGCGCGATAAAATCGTGAAGGCGTTCCGTAAGCAGACGGCGGGCTACGATTGGAGCTATGCGCGTGCGCATCTGCCGCGCACGTTGCGACCGACTCGTGCGCACCGGAGATAATGTGGCCGACATATGAACCTCGCTATATAAATAATACAATAATACCTTCATGATGTTAGTTTTTACAACAAAAAATTACTGAACAAGTAAAGGTGACTGTCGTACGACAGCTATTCTTATCGTTAGTAATATTATAGATACGTATATGAGTTTGTTTGTTACGCTTTCGCACTTTAGCTAGGTTGTCAGGGTACAGAAATTTAGATAATTTTCATCTATATCTATACATATAATAAAAATGTAACTGACCGCTGTCTGTACATTAAGTATATATGAGAAAAACTATTATTAGGGGTATTTATAAATGCAATAGAACCCAAAACAATGATTTTTAGAATTTTTGTCTGTTTGTCTGTTTATCTGTTTGTCTGTTTGTCTGTGCGTTTGTGCACGCTAATCTCAGAAACGCCTTATCCGATTTAGATGTGGTTTTCACTGATATATCGTGGTAAGGTTCACTTAACATTTAGTGTTTGTTTCATGTCAATCGGTTCGTAAATAAAAAAGTTATGCCAATTTAAAGAATCACGTCGAACATTTGTTAAACTATCTATCTACTGTTCTTTCTCTTTTCAGTAGCATTGACTGCAACTTTACTAAATTTCATTATAATAATAATGGTCTATATAAAATTATGATTACATAATAATAATAAATATAAGGTAAAAATGATCAGTTTCAGAAAATTAAAATAACCAATGTCAGTTGACCTCAGATCTATATGACCAATCATATGAAATTGGGTTCAGCTTAGGCTGGTGCTGTAGGTTGTACACGTCTGCGCAGGTATATAAAGCGCGCCGAGAGCCGCGCCGCTGCTTCGTAGTCCGGTGAAGCTGTAAAGACCTTAACAGGTCAATAGCATAGTCAGTTCAAGAAAAAAAAACGCGCCGCTGGCTTACAGCATTCAATTATTCGCAGCAAACGCACGTATTCCGGAGGCGCATGGCGTAACAGTTGCATTCGATAACACTGACTGTTTGCATAGTTCATCTATTCTATCTATCTTCTTCTATATACATACATATAATAAAAATGAAGTGTGTGTATGTAATATCAAAATAAATTTTTTCACTGATTGGATATGAAAGTATACACGCTTCTGATAACAAAAACGCAATTTTT
>MU159160.1:76899-127474 GCA_015888305.1 Antheraea pernyi | reverse complement strand
AACTATATATATATATATATATATATATATATATTTCGGATGTGTATCGATCTAACCACCCATCCATACATGTATACTTTGGTGGGGCATATACGCATACTTATATGTGTCGCACGAACTCGTACTAGCTTGGGATCTGGCTATGATAGCGATGATTGATTAATCAAAAAAAGAAAAATAAGGTCCCACGCAGAACCTATGTATCTACTGTGTAATATATGCATATATATGCATATATATATATAGGATTTTTAACAAACAATCATCGATAATTTCTTAACTCAGTATCTAACAAAAACAGAAATACAAAAAAAGAGTACAACTGTGTATTAACACTTGATCAGGCACTATTTATTATTCTTGATGTTGTTTCTTTTATAAATGATGTGCTGAATTCCGATGTAAACCATATATTTGCATATAGACGACGTCATATTTTTGCATTACATTGTAGACTAACCAACTATTTGCATTTTTTACATCCACAAGTGAATGTAAGCATATGTCATATTTTGAGAGAACTTTAGAATATAACGCTAATAACTTGAAGAAGAAAGTGTACAAAATATTTTACGTGAAGATAAATTAATTCAGGATAGAATTATTGTAAATTAAAACGTACTTCCTTCAAATTTAAGTTTAATTTTAATTACCACGGTCAGTGAAAATTGGATGTGGAAGGGAACGTATCAAATTTTGACAGTTAAAGTTATTTGACAGAGAATGTGGCTCATTTCAAATTTATTCATTCACAGTTCTATGTTTCTGTGCATTTGGGATGGAAAGTTCGAGAATGGAATCGTAATCCACGTATTAATTAATGTCTATAGAGAGTACTTCAAAACTATAAACTCAGTGTGACATATAATAAATACTAGGTTTATCTGCGATTTCACAATTGTTTGTTATTATTTGTTGTGATAAATAGTCGAATTATTATAGGATAATGGATAACACGAAAATATTCCCTATGTTCAAATATCTAGGCACAATAATTTTCCTGAGGATAAGCGATATAGAAACTTATATTATGCAGCTCGGTCTAGTGGTGATTTATAGTGAAATAATACTTACATGTACAAATTTCCACGTTGATCAACCAAGGGTTAATAAATTATTTATCTTGAATATACGTACCGATATCCATTCCTGTACATTTAGAAATACAGAGCTGGTGTTTGTAAATTAGAAGGCGATTATATCTGAAGCTAAGTTAATCTAAATAAATGAATTAATTAACCCGTTTCGTGAAGAACTGTATATATAACTTCACATTAAAACCCAAATGACCGGGATGAAAATTAAAGCGTAAAACCGCAACATAGACTTAGTATATGATCTGTTATAGCCTTGTAAAATAATGACAGAAAAATGAGAACGATCTTTTCACGAGCTATTAAATTTGCTGTTATACTTTTATTGCCACTTTATGGTAATAACTTGTCTATGGCTTTTGTTTTTAGAATTCGTATTTGTTTTTTTTGTACATAAATCGCTTTCAGCTTGGATGATTTGTTATGTTATTTATTAAAAAATTTCTGTATGAACTTATATTTCATGATCGATTAGTTTACTTTGGCTTAGTGGTAACTTTAGGAAAGGTGGTACCGAATATTACAATACGCCTAAGTTTTTAGTCCAATACACTCCTTGAAAAATCGTAAATAAGCACCTACCTGCGTGTTCTAACAGCAGTTCTTTACTTACCTATGAAGAAGAAATTTATTTGCTTTGCTATTTATAGCAATGAAGAATAAATAGTTTTGACGTTCATAAGTGCCTTCTCAGGGCCTAAATTGAATAAAGAATTTTTTAATTTTGAAATAACAATGAATTATGAAGAAGATATAAATAACAAATATGTTCCGATATTATAACTACCGTTTTTAATTATAAATATGAGACTGATATTAATTTCCGTTTTATTTTTATTGCAGAACTCAGCCTTTATCTAGGTCGTTACGTGTGTCAGAGACAAACCATTGGAGTGTAGGTAATGTAATAACATAAATACTGAAGCAGCTACTTTTAATAACATTCATGGTTAGCTCAGATCGATAAACAAAATGTGATTTATTATATTTCTGCTTTGCACTTGTGGTCCGTACGCCATATCGCGTATTACAATATCAAAAGTTCGAAAAACAATAAATAAAATCAATATTTTTTCATCAGATTATTTACAAAATAATTATGTTACTTAGACATTACTATATTCTGTAACAATAATATTTAATATATAAAAAAACAATAACTAACAAATATATAAAATATGAGCACTACAAGCAATGTAAATTTCAATTTCATAGCCGCCATTTTAAAAGATTCACATTCCTGCCTCGACAAGATGGCGACTACACATGCCATAGAATAAATTAATGTAAACGAACCTCCGGCAAGGTAAAACGTATTTGCGTCATTTGCAAATCGATTCAACATTTTTGTATGTATTTCGTTTATGTATTAAACATTGTATTCCGAACTGAATACCGTGACAATAGATATGTACATCGAATTATGTTGGGAAAAAAATCAGGGTCACAATAAATTAACATAATTTAAAGGGGTTAGAAAATTAACGAGTTTTCCGAAATAGAACTAAAGATTTTACCGCTATTTAGAAAGAAAAGTATTTCTTATGGATTCTAATAAAAAAAAAAACAGTTTTCGATAGCAAGAAAGCTAACGTTGGTATGCCTACAAATTTTAGTTAGCGTTATGGCCAAAAGGAAACCCAGACTTACAAATCTTAATAAAGAATATTTTACTTCAGTTTCAAGAGAAGGTATCGAGACGGCTGTACTTAATTTACCGATAAATTTTCAATGGCGTCGAGGTTAAATTCAATTACGTTATTTCTCGTATAAATAAAGGGAGGTGTTCACTTACCTTTTTTTCAGTTAACTTCTCGCACCGCCGCTGCTTGCATATTTGATGCGATTTGTCGTTGCGACACGGCGCGCAGTCTCCGCAGTTGTCTTTGCGTTGGCATCCAATACATTCGCCGCATCGTTTTCGTTTCTTTTTCGTCTGCGGAGATTATTAAATTGAATTATCTTTACCAAGCTAAATACGTTTGAGCAGTACAACTCTACAAAACAAAATATGCAATGGGAAGTATCTATTGAAAAACACAAAGGTGTAACATATTATACTACTTTGTACTTATGGCGTAGTACCCGTTTATTACTATATCTTGTCCTAACTAATAATTCTGTAGGTGGTAGAGCCACGCTGAAGCTATTACTGGTTTCAACATGAATGGGTCGGCTCACTCGAGGTAGTACCACCCTCTCACAGAAAACCGACGTGAAGAAACAGTGCTTGCATTGTTGTGTTTCGTTCGGTCAGTGAGAGCGCCGGAGGCCCACTTCCCTTCGTTTTGGTATATAATTTATCAAGGATTTTTTTTAAATTAGGGCGGGACATCGTCTGCCTGGCCCGCAAGTTACTTATATTTTATATATATGTTACAGTATATGTGCTGCAAATTTATATTTTTTAGTTTTGTTTTACCTGTACACACTAAATACCCACGATTCTACTCCATAGAACATATCCATCCAAAGGTTGCCTAGAAGAGATTACTGTTATAAATAAGGCCGCCCTTTTTACTAATCACATAGTTTGAAATGTTCTATAGTGTATGTGTATAATGGTGTCCAATTGATATTAAATAAAGAATTTCCAATCGGGAGAACGGTATATACGTTGATACGTTGTAGCGCCATCTAGTGCCCAGTTATAGGAAAGTGGAAAGTATGAAAACACCTAAAGGAAACTAACATTCATGAGAGGTCAACAATTGTTGGAGTTTATCATTGAAGTATGGATATATACATATATCAACAACATCTTTATATATAAATTTCTTCTGTACGTGTGTATGTCACTGAACTTCTCCTAAACGGTTGGACCGATTTTGATACCTATCCCTATAAGATAAAATTTTGTGTGCGTATTCCAGCAGATCCGAGAATGGTTTAGATTCACAATTAGACCCGGTAGGTGGCGCTGCGGTTGACTTTTAGTATTTTTTTATTTTTATCAAGGCAGGACAACGTCCGCCGGGCCCGCTAGTATAATATATATTGTGTGTGGATTTCTTTTGGTAATTGACATATCACTAAATATTTTCTGCAATGTTATACAAAAAATTCTTTAAACGAAGACGCTGTATAAAATAAGTGCACATTTTACTGCCACATTCCCTTTATCAGATTTTACTCCTGTTGGTTGCGTGAACAAGCTCGTTCACACGTTATTCACATTTGCCATTTAATTGGATCCAATGTTTGACGTCGGTCCTCCTAATTTTAAATACAAAGGAAACAGATGAAAGTAATGACTGTGTTGGTGCAAACTATTGTCAATATAAAACGGACGTTGAATTTACAAAGGATAATAATTTCGTTGAATTCTGCAGTCGTTTATATTCTCAGCCAGACATTGGATCAATAGCAAGTTTAATTGAATGTTACAAATTTATTTCAAACTACAAAATCGTTCCAACTGTTTTAAATATTGTGAGACTCTATATACTATACAATACTAGTTTTTGTGGCTTTGATATATCCCTCGGGAATAGTCCATATTTGAAGTGAAAATTTCTTTAGGCATGTCGAGCAGTATTTTTAGGCAGAAGATAAACTTATAATTTCGCGTGATGACATGCTAGTATGCGTGACCGACCGTATTGCGCTTGCGTCAGGTCAGACTAGCGACGCGCAGTATAGCGACCTGCGTACATGTAATATTGATATTTCTTATTGAGACTGTTCTACAGCTCATCAAATGTTTTTTCTATACTTCTATACTAATAATATTATAAAGAGGTAACGTTTGTGAGTTTGTGACTTTGTAGGGGGTAATCTCAGGAACTACTAAACCGACTTCGAAAAAATTCTTTTATCAATAGAAAACCATGTTATTTGTGAGTGTCACAGGCTATATATCATCACGCTAAGTCCAATAGGAGCGGAGCAACAATGAAAAATGTTTTAAAATCGAGGTATTTTTTTCTTTTGAGAGCTTCCGCTACGTCTTAGCCCGAAATAACTATTCCACGCGTACGAAGTCGTGAGTAGACGCGTAGTCCGGTGAAGCTGTTAAGACCTTGCTTGGTCAATAGCGTAGACAGTTCGAAAAAAAAAAAAAAAGTGAGTAGAAGCTATTAACTAATATTATAAATAGTTAAAGTTTGTGAGGTTGTAGGGGGTAATATCTGGAGAGGCGGAGAAAAAATGGTCGAACGAAAACGTTTCTTACGAACGATGAGAGATATATGATTGAGTTCTAGAAAAAACTTGTAGTTTGATAATGCCTATTACCGCCCAACGACGGTAAGCTAGTTACTTAATAAACTGTATAAAAATGTGTATAATTGTTGTTCCTAGTGCCAATAGATACCAATAGACTATTATGAATAATTTCAATACGTATACAAACTATGAAATTTAATAAATTCAGACTACAATTCAAAATTCAAAAGAGAGCACAGTTATGCTATCGTTTTGAGTTTTCATTTCTGTCGGTAGTCCTTATGACTGCCTTAACTTTTTTTGTTCGAAAGGTACCTTTATTTTTCTCGAAATGACTACGCTATTGGCCTAGCAAGGCCTTAACAGCTTCACCGGACTACTAAGGCAAATGCTTAAGTCACTCAGCCAATTTTGTTTTAACATATTAGCTCAAGGGTGCACGGCACAAATCGGCTTGGGTTGTTGCATAGTTCGTGCAATTCGCGACCTATCTGAACTAACCTAACTATATATTCATACTTATATGAGTTATTAATATTTATATGTGTACCAGGCATACCTTAATAACTTTTATATGTATTTTTGTGTCGGTTAATAATTTCTGGACTAATTCAGTTCGATAAGGGGCGAAATGTCCCTATGTCCTATGTCCCTTTTTGTACCCCTGACGATGTGTATGCATCGGTTGATGATCAATTGAGCAGTTAAGGCGTTAGAGCGTAACAAACAAACAAAACAACTCACACACGCACTTATAATATTAATAAGAATTTAAAATACATAACACACTGAATAATTAAATGTTTCTACGATACTTTTAACGTTTTAAAAGTTCAAAAAGGTTAAATATAAATTATAAAGTGATATACAATACATCGGTTTAGTGAATTAACTGAACAATGCTATCTGTATTCGGAACCGGTGGTAGATTTTAACTAAATATTAAATAAAAGATAAATTTATTGAAATATATGTTATTATTATTCATTTATTTATTCTTCACGTAATAAATGAGCATAGGACAACATCTAAACCTATCTAATCCTCTTTTGCCTTAACTTATTGTATACTTTATTTTGTTACAATATGTTATACTTTTCTATAAAGCTTCTATATATCTATAATAAGAATGTAAGTCTAACATGTCTATAATTTTTAGATTTTTATGATGAAAAAAATGTCTTGGAATAAATAATAAAATACATTTCAATCATTTTTAGAAATGTCTGTCTGTATGTCCTGTTTTTTATGAAAACAGATCACTGCTAAAGTATTGCGTTCACGATAAGACTTCACCAAGAAAATCATAAAGCATAGCCCCGAGTAACAGTTAGTATTTATTGGTTTCATTAAAATTGAGTCAAGTAGTCAAGTCAAGTTATTTTTATTTTTTACATTAGGTTGAACGCGGACGGAGTCCCGGGCTCTGCTAGTCTTAAATAACCTATCCTCGTCAAACTTTTTGGCCGCTCTGAAAGTACCCATAAGTTCGAGCTCGCGCGTAATATATTCAAGAGTTCAAATCAAAAATACTTTATTCAGTTCAAGCCCTAATAAGGCATTTATGAATAGTTTATTTTTATATATTATTAAGTTGTCTCAATGCTACACATATAAATAATACGTATTTATGTCTAAACTTATGTTCTACGCAACTATATTCAGAGCGATCAAACAGTTTAATGGAGATTAAGGACTGCACTTTATTTGTTAAAATAATGTCGCAGCCCTAATGTCAGACCATATTTTACGACTTTATTAACCTATAACGACATATCATTATATGAAAACTCATGTTAGTTCCAATTAACGTGAAATAATTTCCGTGCAGTACAAAAACTGTAACAGATGGAACACGGGTCGCCATTTTCATCGCATAATTTAATTCGCATTCGCTCGGACATCTCCGATCTTCATCGTAACCAGCCGACTGTATCCCGACTAACAGCTGACGGAATTTGAATATGGAATGCTATTCAAATCGTAATGCCAACGTTTTTTTTATATAATTGACAAGCTTTAGTCGGCGTCTTCGACCGTGGACTATTTTATTACGGCATTTAAACTAATTATAGTGCAGTTGTTATCTGTAATCTAATATCATTATTTAACATATAACATTTAGCGTAGTATTCCTATCGACTAAGTTCAAGATAATGTTTGGATGGCGCTTATCCAAATTGTTTAGCGTCCGATATTCGAACTCTTTGTTTGTTTTTGGTATGATTGGCCTTATACCTTTTCATAGTGTTATCGAACCTGGTCATATTTTGAATGGAATCATCTTTAACCTTAATTTTCTATATAAGCTTCAGGAGAAATATTTAAACGTACTTTGTGCACACCAATGATTTAATTTTTATAGTAATTGTAAATAAAAATATACAATTATTAATCAATTTTTAGTAGAATTACAAATTAGGACGGCTGGGCCTCAAATTCAGACGCCGGAACACACTTAAATGTGCTTCGTGACATATTTTCAACTTTAGGGTGGTAGCAAGCCGGGCGACCTTATAAAAACCCTATGAGAACTAATAGAAGTAATTGATTTACGCTTTTCCCTTAGTTTATTTTATGTATTCAGTAGATCCTTCATAAAGTTCATAAAAAAAATATCTGATTCATTCAATTCATTATAAAAAAATATTCAAATTCAATTCATTCATTATAAACGCTATAAAAATTGTATATTATTACACTATGTATGTACATTGAAATAATTATATTCTTTTCAATGAATAATACAAATGATTTCTATATATGGCTCTATGTTCTAATCGCTTACATGTGCTATTGCCGGTTTGGCAGATGTTATTTTTTTAATAATTACTTTGTAATTAGAACGAGCACAGTTATATTTTTTAATACGTAATACTTAGAAGGAAGTAAAATAAACAGGTGAAGCACGAACGAACGTGGTATCCGAACGCGAAAATTCCCTATGAATTGGCTTAACTTGTTAATAACCGTGGTAAAACTAGTTGAAAATGCTAGATTAAAATGGCTTTAATACGATTGTGATACATCTATACAAATAATAAGAATATAAATCTAACGTGTCCGTACTTTTTTGAACTTCTAATGTCTAATGTCTGTCTGTTTGTTTGAACACGCATCACTGCTAAAGTACTGCGTTCACGATAAAACCTCACCAGGAAAATCGTAAAGCATATCCTCGAGTAACATTTAGTCTTAGTTCCATTAAAATCGGTTCACTCTATCAAAAGTTATTGTAATTTTAATGAGGACGCGACTTAAGTACGAGAGAAAAGTTAAGTAAATGGACTTCATACATTCAGGTGATTTTATTAGTCACAGTTTTTTTTTTACATTAGGTTTTACGCGGACGTAGTCGCGGGCACAGCTAGTAAATAAAGTTCAAATCTGGCTTAGAGCACAAAAAAAAGTGGTACACATAGGGAAAATGATTTCTTTATCTTTAAATTTTTGTATTTGGTTTATGGTAATAAAAAAAGTTATTCTGTCTAGTGGGATATGGTAGATAGCAAACTGATTAATATTGGTTTTATTATTTAAACAGTAAAGCGTATAAAACGCATTAATAACTTATTATTCCGTAAAAAAATTGTTCGTTTTTCTAACTTCCAACAACCACTGAGATATAAATACAATATTTGTGCCAGATGATAAAGCAAGTCATTGTGACCGAATTGTTAAGAGCAGTGGAATATCGATTTGATGCTCGTATGTCAAGCGTTGACGTATCAACGAATTTTATTCCACAGAATCATTTCCATATAATCATCTCTATCTCGATCGGGCAGTTCGAGCAACTTACAATATGGGACCACGCGAATCCTACCCTCCCAATACATTCTTGACAATTCAATCTATGTCCGTAAGAACCTTGAAAAAATAGATTTCGTAAAAAATCGGCACAATCTAAATACTAGAAACGGTGACAAACTGGTTGTCCCATGTTTTAGACTTAGTAAAACCAGTAATAGTTTTTTGAGAAATAGTGTTAGATTTTACAACAAAGTCCAAAGGATATTAGCGATTTGCCGGATTGTGAATTTAAACGCCATGTTAAGCGGGTTGTGGTATCAAAAGGCATTATATTATAGAGTGGATCAATATGTGAACGATGGTGATGTCTGGAAATGACTCATCTCTGTGCATCCATTAAAAAAAATTGTGACATGTACTAAATATTATATATATTTGTTAAAAAGTAAACCAGATCGAGTTTCTTGCCGGTTCTTCTCGATGACTGGGTTGTTTGTCCGAACCGGTGGTAGTGGTAGTTTTGACCTTCATAAGTGCCTTCTTAGGGCCTAAATTGAATAAAGTGTTTTTGATTTGATTTTTGATTTATCTAATAATCATTTAACAATAATCAATAATACGACGGTTAAGAAACGCATGGTGAACAAAACCAGAATCCTTCAGACATGTTCTCCTAGTACCACAAAAAGAGAAAATCCAGTACTAACAATTTCTCGATGTTCGTAATCACTAATCTCTTATGGGTTAGTGTTTCTATTAAAGCACGTGTCTTTCCTTACTAAAAGGCCCTTATTCAGCAGTGGAATACAAACAGAACGGAGTTACTATTACTATATTGACAGAGTTATTAGACTTATAATATGGCAAAAGGTTTTTTTTAATAATATAGTTAATGAACTTAGAACTGAAGATCGATCATAAATCCCCAGCAATGTTTCGGCAGCTACGTTTCAGAACGATTATAGGCTTTGCGTATTACCTTCCTGCAGCATAACTAAAGGCAGTATTATGATACATTTTCGGCAGCTCTTAATAAGCCTTAAGTTTGGGCTTGTGCGTAATATAATCATGCATTTAATGCAAAACGAAGTTAAGATATTATTATATACATCCAGAAATTGGCATTTATCCTTAAGTCTGCTTGTTGTTATCTATACTAATATTATAAAGAGGTAAAGTTTGTGACGTTGTGACGTTGTAAGGGGTAATCTCAGGAACTACTGAACCGATTTTGAAAATTCTTTTACCAATATAAAGCCACATTATTTGTGATTGTCATAGGCTACATATCATCACACTAAGACCAATAGAAGCGGAGCAATAATGAAAAATGTTTTAAAATCGGGGTATTTATTCCTTTTGAGAGCTTCCACTGCGTCCAAAATATCCATTCCACGCGTACGAAGTCGCGGGCAGAAGCTATTAACTAATTATATTATCTATACTAATATTATAAAGAGGTAATGTTTGTGAGGTTGTAGGGGGTAATATCTGGGGAGTCGGAGAAAAAATGGTAAAACGTTTCTTACGAACGCTGCCTTAACGATGAGAGATATATGATTGAGTTCTAGAAAAAAGTTGCAGCTTGATAATGCCTATTACCGCCCAACGAAGTGGTCACGGGTCAGCTAGTATATATATATATATATATAATACGTACTTTTATACCAACATTTGTGTTCTGCGCAAGTATATTCATTGCGGTAAAAAAGTTTGACGAGAACTATACTTCAATGTAATTTACCGATTTTATAAACAAACAGATTACTGAATATTCTTATACTTTAACGACGATGCCTCTATCTATAACCAACTTTGGTTAAGAAGATAAAACTAGAAATACTAATTTCAAATAAGTTAACCTTATGTTTTTACCTTTTTTTTTTTTTTTCTTATCTGCAGACTCTCGGTCCGCACCATTTTTTTGCTAAAGTTTTATTTAATATGTTAAAAATCGTATTTGTGAGCATCTATTGGGTAGTTTTTTTTTTTTTAATATATATATTTATTTAACTGTTATTGACGTTATTGCCTTTATGGCGGTTTCATTCCGGTCCCCTATCGCCATCTTTAAGTTATAATCCACAATATGCCGCGCCGGAGCGTCCATGGCCCGATGGATGAACCTACTAACCGCGTCATCAGTCACGTCGGTATAGTAGACACAGGTGTGAGTGTGTCTGTTTTTACCTTTGAAAAGTACTAAAATTATCAAAGCGTTAACAGTTTCCATGAGTATTAGGTAACGAACGCGAAAGCTCTTTGGCCGAAGTTTGGAAACACAATTCATAGAATTTAGTAAGAATATCTTGAACTAAACAACAAGGAAGAGTATTTGTGATTGGTTCTCCAACGATAAAAACAATACCAGAGTCTAACTAATTTCAATCAAATCCATCGACAAATAATTGTATTTCTACCAAAAGAAACCATGCCAATTTCTCATCAATTATAGAAATTGCTATTTCCTATTAATATAGGTAAGCCTAATACAAAATACGTGTATGTTGATGACAGGTAACTTAATATATTATATCATATAACCATTATTATCATACACAAAAATATTCATTGTTCTTCCGCTTTTCCTGCCGTTCGCTCTTACTAGGAAATGTTCGGATTTTCCCAGTTTGACTCATATATAATGAGTAATAGGCAGCGACGGACAAAAATGGAGTCTATCCTAATCATATAGAGTTTATATTAGAAATATTTGAATTTGAATATATAAACGCTTAGATATGTGTTATTCTTCGTAGTTTATTGATCTGGGAAAAGTTGTTTGTTGTCGTCGTTATGAGAAATGACTGATTTGCTTGAAAACTTTAATGTTTATCTTTCAGTTAGAATGCTTTTATAATCTTATACTATACTGGTTGACTGTAGGTTTAAGCGCCAATTGGTTTTTTTTTTTCGAATTGATTATGCTATTTACCTAGCAAGGTCATAACAGCT
Source organism: Antheraea pernyi (assembly GCA_015888305.1). Lineage (NCBI taxonomy): Eukaryota > Metazoa > Arthropoda > Insecta > Lepidoptera > Saturniidae > Antheraea > Antheraea pernyi. Next base: position 115,505 of record MU159160.1, on the reverse strand, counting down.
TCACCGGACTACTAAGGCGAGTGTTTATGGCACTCAATCGATTTTATTTGACAACTAGCAGCTCAAGGGTGCACGGCACACCTCGGCTTGGGCTGTTGCCTGTTATATGCAATTCGCGACCTATCTGAGCTAAGCTAACTATTCATACGCACATGAGTTGTTGAAACATATATGTGTACCAAGCATACATACCTCAAAAACTCTTATATATAATTCATATCGGATAATTTTCTAAACTACTTCAGTTTGATAAAGGAAAAAATAAACTCTTTCACTTTCATGTGTAAACGTGTATGCGTGCACATGTGTGGAGGTGATATGTGTACTGTTGTCGCAGTGATGTAAGATTTTGTGTCACTGTATCGCGCGGGCAGCCAACTCAAGGGCTCCACTCAGAGGAAACGGACCTAGGCTTGAGCCGCTGCCGGGTCAATCGGGTTTTGGTGTCAAAAGGCTATATATATAGGGTAGAACAATATGTAAACGATGGTGATATCGGGAATTTACACCTTTTTCTGTGTATCCCATTGATATGGGTTTTTATATATCAATGGTGTATGCACTAAAAATTATTGTAGCGTTAACGTATGTTAAAAAGATAACCCGTTCCAGTTTCTTGTCGATTCTTCTCGATAACTGGGTTGTTTCCCGAACCCATTTTAATTTTAACTTTCATAAGCGCCTTTTTAGGGTCTAAATTGAATAGAGTATTTTTGATTTTGATTTATGTTATATGTATAGGTACATATTCGTTATTTTATGACAAGAACATAATTATATCAATTAGTGATTATTAAATTTTCGGATGTAATAATAGTTCTTTTCTTAAAGTAACTAGTAACACGGTATTAAACAAAATTAAGGGTATCTTGGCTCTTTAAAATTTTATCGCTGCTGATTGAAGAGTACAAGTTAGCATCCTTAAGGGATATAACATTAAGTAATGTATAAAGACTTCAATGATTCGTACCAATGCCAACAGTAAATACTAAAGACTAGATTTGCAATAAACAGATATTAGCATAAAATTATGAAATGGATATAACACAAGGATATAACTAATTTTTTATATCGAACATTTCATGAACGTATAAAACCTATACTACCGTCTATAATTTTCTCAAATCAAACCTTTATTTCTGGAACGTAAAAACTTCTATTAATATATATTCTTTGAAATCCATCGCATGACTAAAGTAATGTTTGACATAACGGTAACATTTTAGTAGTGGTTTGCAATTTTATTAACATTCGCGTGCCGATAATGAGCTCGCTGATAAAATCTGTTACATATAATTTTAATAAAACAGAAAATATATCATGTGCTTGGAGTTTTGCTCAGGGAATAGGGTTACCCGAAATATTCTAAGTATTAAAATTAACGATGATGTCAAGGTATTCTGACCAAAAATATTTACATGTAACAATGCTACGACGCATAATATAGTATCAGTAGCCCATGAACGACCGGATTATATCTCTAATTCAAATATTATCAATTTTAATGGAAGCAAAAGGTTTCTGCAACTTTTATTCAAAAATATTATAAAACAAACTCGTCTGTCACGTCTGTCTGTCAAAAACTACTGAACGAATTTTCATGCCGTTTTCACCAGTCGATAAAGCTTTTTTTTTCGAACTGACTACGCTATTGACCTAGCAAGGTCTTAACAGCTTCACCGGACTACTAAGGCGAGCGCTTAAGGCACTCAGTCGATTTTATTTTGACAACTAGCTCAAGGGTGCGCAGCACACCTCGGCTTGGGCTGTTGCCTGATTCACGCAATTCGCGACCTATCGGAGGCGATAGAGTGATTCATGAGGAAAGTTTAGGTATATAATTTGTCTAGGTTTTTTTTTTATTATCAGGGCGGGACAACGTCTGCCCGGCCCTCCAGTCTATTATAAAACTAAAAATAGAAGTTCTATTTTTCGTAATAACCGTTATATTTTTTCACAATAGTCGAAGTCATAATTCGTAACAATTCAGAGAATAAATTCATTTTTATATATGTATATATTTTAATGTCTTGTTACACATATTGTAATTAATGAAATTGGTAACTCTACCTTTTTCTACCATCTTTTCGACGTTTCGCTTTAGGAACAACCCTACAGGATATAGTTGGTTTGTATAATGCCATGTCGTTTTGATGTAACTGTTTTAAAAACACATTGCGAACAGATTTTAATTAGTCGTTCTTTATGTTCTTTTGATTGGAATAATTGTTACAGGCCTACCCTATCCAGCGTTCGTATAATTTATTTTATTATACATTCTGAATTACCGTTTATTTATAAATTATAAATGTTTGTTTATGTATAAATAATGAAAGAATTATTTTAATTCTATAGATTGTGTTCGCAAAGAAGTCGGATAAGTTGTCTGTAAATTCCTATGTCTGTATAATTCTCCTTCCAAAAGTTTTCATATTGATGATTTTTTTGGACTTATGGGATTATCTTGATGGTGCTTAATTGTACTCGGACTCGATAAGTGGCACTGTTTTTGTTATCCTCCCAAACCAGATCAAACTTTTATATGTATTTTTTGAGTTTCTTATCTAAAAACAGCACGGTTTAATATTTTTTTATATCCATGTCTAAAGGTCCGTGGCTGGACATAATTAAACTACCAGAAGAACAGCTAGTAATTTCGTAATTATAACATATTTTGTATTTAAAAACCAATTGATATCAGCGGCATCCTTAGTTCCTTACAAACGAGTGTCAGTATGTATGTTTGTAACGTTTTCACTTAACTAAACCTGAACTTAACCGATTATCATGAAATTTGGAATAAACTTTCTCAGGGGTATAGAAAAAGACGTAGGATAACTTTTATCCAGAAAGAGTAGTTCCCGAGAGTTAGGTCAAACTTAAATTAACGTGGGCGAAGCTGCGGGCAGAAACTAGTCTAGTCTGATAAAATGTCTCCAACATTATAGATAATTCTTATTAATCTTTAACTTATCTTGACAATAGCTGACCGCATGACTGACAATGTCCTATGTATAATATACATTTAACATAAAGTTTGAAACAAAAACAAATGTTTACAGACAAAACTACAGATTTATTCACATATATTATTGAAAAATACATTAGTTAAAGACTGTAAGAAATCATAATTAATGCAGCTGCGCAACTACGCAAAGGTGTTCGTTATTAGACTAGGAAACGTTGACATTTATTGTTAAAGAATGTCGTTTTACTCTGGGTCTTTTCTAGCAGCAGTTAGATTGGTTTTTACCGCGGCAAACTACTCATAGCCAACAATTATCTACGTCATTATAGGAAAATGCAACAACGTGTGGCATTTAAAATAACAATTTTAGATGATATTTATTGAATGGTTTTAATGAATAAAGAAACTATAAACATTTGTAATTTACATTGAATTAATATTTATGGAAACATATTAATGTTACTGAATTAAATAACTTATAATAGCAGCCATGATTATTAATGGAAATCTAGCAAATTCTAATAATCCATGCGTAAATCAATACAATCCATTAAGTCCCCCTTAGCGATGACCAAGCAACTCAATTAGAATAATAAAGCCATGTAATTTCGACAACTTGATAATGACTCGATAAAGAAGAAGGGCTTAAAAGCTTTCAAAACTGCCGCTTAATTGCATTAGCCGTTAAATTTGAAAGTCATAAAATTTTCTAAGCAGGACACGCGTAAATCGGCCGACTTTAATTTGTATTTTAAACGAGAAAGGAAGTTAATTTATTGGCGGAGCAGGAGAATCAGCTAACTATTAAATTTATAGCCGCGAAGACAGAGAGTTCGGCCATTCCGAAACTCGAGACTGCGAATAAAAACTCTCTCCGAATAATAAAAGGTGGAATTACGGGGAAAGTTTCTCTTTTTCGGGCTCTCTCGAATATCCACTTTCAGCGACGCGGGCGGACGAATGAAAATTCTGAGAATTCTCATATCTTTCAATGAATATACAGTCGGCTTTTCGCGATTCCCGGACGGCTTGTTTACGAAATTCGCCAATTCGCGGGAAGGGAGATTAGTTCTCGTTCTGCGATTTTATTGTGTTGCTTTTGAACTCGCTTTGTTTTCTATATATTCTATATAAGATTTCTTTTTTACTTGAATTCAAATACCGTAAAATTAAAATAAGCAAATGCTATCCCATTGCATATTTTGTCAACAAATTTTTCAAATTGTGTGACCTCTAGAATAAGAATCTATAGATTTAAAATATGTATAAGTTAAAATCTTACCTGTTTCTCACTCGATATGTCATCAAGCTCCATAGGGCCGGTAGCCATAGGCGGCGCGCCGTGCATGGGTGATTTAAACCCAGCCGTCGATGACACCGCAGCGACTTGCCCGCTACTCTCCGACCCCACTTCCATGTTCGAACAGTCTGATTCTGAACTATTTGCGCGCATTTTCCGTCGCTCCTTCTTCCTATAGTCCGATCTTGTCGGCGACGAACCACTACCAAATCCGTTCGACTTTTTGTCATAACTGTCGATCAACATTGGGTTTTGGAAATTTGTGTGATGTAGTCCATTGGGTGTGTACTTATCCTGAAGCGACTTTAAATCGAAAGGTTCATTTTTCAATACATGTACCACTGTCGGACTCTGTATATTTTGTAATAAGCTTCCATTCTGATGCAGAAGCGTACCATTCTGATGTAAAATTCCGTTCTGCGTAGGGAACGCGTTGATTGTGGCGATATTCGGCTGGTAAAGTTGAATGTGCCTGTCATCGATGTATGTCTGTGTTGGGGCCAACTCCCTCGCCTGCAAGGGAGCGGGTACTATCGGATAACTTCTGGCGTTGACGGCTGTTAGTGTGTGGAATGTCGTTGCATTGACTGGAGAGAGAGTGGTTAAGGTAGTCGAGAGTGGTGTAACTTGCGCTAAGGTCGTCAAGTGTACTGGAGACGAAGGCGTCGTGAGCTGTGTGAGCTGGGTTAAATGACTAGGGCTCGCACTCGGCGTCGGGCTGGCCGTCACCGGCACAGGCGTGACGCTCGGCAACCCCGTCTCAGGGATCACTGTCGTCTCTGGAAACGTTTGAAACTGACTCTGGAAGGACGGTAGTTTGTTCGGTATCGGTTGCAACGTAACCGATTGATAGTCGAGCGGTGAAGAGAAACCCGCCCGGAGGATCGCATCTTTGGAGTTGACGGTGATAGGCATCGATTCCCAGGGTCGGTATTGCGCCTGACTCGCGATCACTGACACCGTGTCGCCTGTACGTTCGTAGTACTCCCAGGCGGGGTCGAGCAGCCGCCCGTCGGCTGTAAGGATCCTCTGTTCGTTTTCAGCCATTTCGCCGAACGATGAGAACGGCGGTAGGTGCGCGCCGTCCGCGCCCGCCTCGCCTCTGAGCGCTTCGCTCATGACGCTCGACCTCGACGTTCCCTCATTTTCCTTTCACATAAACGCTTCGAAAATATAAGCTCTGTCTTTTACTTATGTACTGAGTACTCAAAACTTCACTGGAACTTGCTATTTGTACTTTTTGGACCGTTGGCTTTATATCCGCGGTTATAGATATAGCACTTAAACTTTAAGGTTATACGGCACACCGGTTTACACTAAAACTAATCACAATAATATTCGCTTACCGGCTATGAAATAAATATAAAAAGTTCTTAGTAACCGGGTTAGCTTATACGAATTCTTAAACGTCTAAAGGCTTATAAAAATCTTTGGCTGATCTATTCTTTATTTCAAAACACACGAGGTATCAGTAGTACATATTATTATCTTCCATTTATATTTTTAACAATCGATAAAATATTTTGTGCACTCGTTTAACTTTTTCTATTATTTTGGAACGTTTAAATACTGGTCGTTGATTGGCTATTATAATTTTATTTGTTTTCGTTTTCTTTCGAAGTTTTATCGTTTCATTGTAAATACCGATTACTTCAGACTTAAATTAATTTGTACTGTTTGGGAGTTAGCGTATACTATTTACGATTTAGTAATATTTTTTTCGTTAAAAGGTTAAAAAATAGTGCTTATATTAATTTTTTTTTTCGAAACAAAGGATATGACTGGAGACTTTGGTTTGAGGATTTCGTGTATTTTGGTTTGTTGTTCTTATTTTATTTCGATTAATGTAAGCAGCTCCTGTGTATGAAGCAATCAGTTAGCCGGCTATCCGTGTGGCCGGCACCAATCTGTGGACAACAAAAAAATAGTACAATTAGTAGGTATACTACATAATTTTAATAGTTTCGTTTCGATTTACTCGAGTGGGACAACATATAATTAACCTTTCTCTCATAGAAGTCAAGCAATAAAACATAATTACAAAATGTCACAACTTTAAAAATCCTACCCCCGGTTAACGAAATTAGCAAACAAAAAAGAAAGTCCTAATTGTAACAGATAGCTTCATATAGAACTTTTGTACCTTTGTTGAGATAAAATTGTTCGAAAAAACAAATATGTAACAATAATAATACTTATTACAACATTTTATTTTGTTCCTTAGTTCATACTGCTAAGATAAAATAGATAAAATGAAAATAAGTTTTCTTACAATACAAATTTAAGTTAAACTTAAAAAGGTTCAACCAAATTCAAATTCGTAATGCGAACGAAAGGGAATGTAAGAAAATTGGCGAGTTATGGGCACTTTTGGACATGTTTACAGCGTAGAGTAACGCGCATGCGCTCGCGATGTTTTGCGTTCCTTAGAATCGATGAGAATTTTCAATAACTGTCGTTCATGATTTATTTTTAAATTCTATAAGTTATCAATTATCTTTGTGTTATTTTAGGGATTGCGTGTATTCGCGTTTGATGACTGCAATTTTTTAAATGTCATACAGACTATTTATTACTTTCCTCTATTGAAGGCAATGTTTATTTTGTTCGAATTTTAAAAGTGTATTTTCGAAGTGAAATCTTCTTTGAGCGGTTTTTAGCAGGATATAAATTGATAATTTCGCGTCACGACATGTTACGTAAACATGACCTGCCGTATTGCGCTTGCGCGGTTTGCGTCAAACTAGCGACGCGTTGTATAGGGTCTTGTGTACATTATAATATTGATATTTTGCAGTTCATTAAATGTTTGACTGATTAATAAACTTTATAAAAATGTATATAATTATTGCTCCCAGTGCCAATAGTTATGAAAACCACACTAATCTTAATAACTTCAATAAACAAGTTCTGAAATATGAATATTGTCATTCACACTATAAGTAATATGAAAATTCAGAAGAGAACACATTTATTTCATTGTTTTGAGTTTTCACTTCTATCGGCAGTCCTTATGACTGCCTAGACTTTTTTTATTATTCAACTTATCGACAAGATAGTAATTCCATTGGTTCAGTTGAACCACAATGTGGTCAGACATTGGACACTGCTAACGACGGTACTCACGTCGGCAAACGTCCATTATATATTTTTATTTTATTTTACACACCAAGATAATGATTACAAAGTAAAATTACATATAGTTAACATAAAACTAAACTATAATTCATCAGATTACACGCATGCATGACATTTATATATTAGGATGATTATCTTATAGCATTATTCTTATAAAGTGTTTAAAATATACTAGGAAAACATAATTAATTACATGCCATAGAGGCAGTTAAGCAATAGTAATGAATTAAGTAAAAATAATTTATGAAGTAAAACGAAGAAGTATTTGTATTGACCAAATGCACAGAAAATATATTTAAATATAAGCATCTTTTTGTATCTGTGCGATGATAACCCTAAAATACAGCTATGACATATCACAGTATAAATATCATATATTTATAGACTGTGGAAATGTCACGTAGATATTCATTTTTCTAACTGGATTCCATATTTAAAATATTTTTCTATTTCATGTCCTATTCAAAGCAATATAAACGAGATGTCAATCAAAAATATATTAATTGTGTCCAATGTTTATATACAGTTATTTTTGTATTCTAATGTATTTGAATTATTTTTATTAGATTTGTTTATCTAAAATACGGGTTCGTGTAAAACTGACAAAAGCGGGTTACATGGAGGTCATGTGATGACGTAACAGACCGAGAGGATTGTGTCGCGATCATAGCTCGAAGCCGCTTTATCGAAGCGCTTTAATCGCGTTAACGATTTACAAGCCGTTAGGATGTTGTATAGCCGATAACTATGTTAAGTATTATATACTATACGTATAATACATATATAAATATATCAGAGTGGGTGTTAGTTAAAACTTGCGATTGTTTTTAATAGATAACGAAATTCCAGAAAGTTGTTAGAAATTATGTATGAAATTTTTCGCTACTTCTAATGATACTGCAATGATATACGTAAAATGCCACTAATATTACAATATATAGACAGACTAAGATCCCGCCAATAACACCAACATTACAGGGTTGTCCTACCCCGAGGTCTTAGTAACTGGCTGCCACAGTTAACATTCTAAAAATCGTCTCAACCGAACATCTTGTCCGAAGAGCGAAAAAGGGCGAGCCATTACAACCCGACTAAACGAAACGATACATCCCTACCGACTTCTCGCGTAGCTTTTAGGCAACTACTTAATTCGGCATCATTATTATTGGAGTAAACAAAATCTATTAATAGAAGGGTAAGTTCAGTATTGCTATGCCACGCTCTATTTCGGTTGGACTATTTTAAGGGCGAAACTATTTTCGTTACGTTTTAATTTTAAAACTGTCTATTTACCGCCGATCGAGATCGGATGCGACAGATTTTATTTTTGGATGCATTATTTCCGAATGGATTCCATTTATACACTTTTATTTTCTATTTTTAGCCTGTATTAAAATAGTTTTTGACCTGTTCTGTCGTTTAATTATAATACCATCGTACACATGTTATGTAAAATATAAATTATAGAAAAAATACATACCGGTAGCGAGCGGGTAATATATATCATGTCAATGCGTTTTTTTTAAGTTTTTACTAATAAACGATGACATCTAAAATATCTATACATGTTAATTGAATAAAATAAATGAGAAAATAGACCACGTAATTAAATGAATTGCTATAAACGATTAGCTAATTCTATGTTAAATTAGAGACTGCTGCATGAAAGAGTAAACCAGGTGACAGCTAAATGAATTCATTTTAGTCACACCTGTACACATTATTTACAATATACAGAAAAAATAAAATGAATAATCTAATTGAAAAATAAAAATACAGTAAATCATCCTTGAACTACTCTTTATTTAAAATACGCTAGCAATCACTTGTGACTTAGAACTTGATAACAAAATTATAGTTGGTGACAATAATATTATATACATTTAAATCTAGAACACTCAGGAGTAATTATTATACTTTTTATTAGTAAAAGAATTTTCAAAATCGGATCAGTAGTGCCACAGATTACCTCTTAGAAATATAACCTCTTTGTAATATTATGGTATGAATAGATGTAATTCTAAATTTAAATTATCATTTGTAATGAAAATGTCGACCCAATTCGTAAACAACTGCTCGGACACGTGTATTCTAAATTTAAAATTAGAATTTTTATTCATTCTACAATGTGTCGCATATTTTCGTTTCGTTTGAAGACTTCACGGGCAGAAATTGTGACATTAAATCTTTTTATGCAAAGTGCTTTCTCTTGATCTTGCATAACAGTTGCAATATTTTCAACGCTATTATTTTTAATGCAGGTGTTATATAACATAGATAAAAAATTGTTCCTTATTCCTATATATATGCAGTAACTATATATAGATATATAGCAAAGACTATATCGAAATAATCTTTTTTACTTTACAAAGAGGAAGTAAATTGCAACGCGCTGGTTTCAACTGTATCTGTATTTATAAGAAAATAAGTAACTATCCGAAAGTAATACATATACTATTATAGCCCAAAGTATTGAGTTCAATTTTTTCTATCAAATATTCCAAATCCTTCTAACTCTTACGTCATCGCTTTATAAAAGTAATTCGTCCGTAATCACAGGGCGAAACGTCTTTGTAGATGCGCACAAAGAGCGTTCGACGGCAAAAAAAAAAAAAAAACTTCAGAACGCAACTCAAACTTCAAATGTGAGCGAGCACGTTATTCGTACATGGCGGCACAAATATGTGTGAGTCGCAGGATTCCGGCGATTTGTATATGTGTGCACAATTAACGGTGTGTGAGTGGAACGCGATAGTATCTGGGTCTCGGTTGTCAAGGGCAACCGTACTACCGCTGCAGCGAAAGCGTTGCGCTTTCAGCTCTGCGCTGCAATTATACGGCTTATTTTTAGATTCGGAAGTTGTCGCTTTTTTGTAAAGCGACGCTCGTAGCTGCGCGACGAGCGATGTTTGGGTGACGATCGAGAAAACTTGTTTTAACGAAATTCATAAGCTTCCTATATTATCATTATATTTACCTATACATATAATGTAAATCTGTCATGTCTGTACTTTTTAGATTTTTATAAAAAAAATGTTGCAGGTATCTAGGAATTAGTAATAAAATAGATTTCAATCATTTCTAGAAATGTCTGTCTTTCTGCCTGTTTGTTTGTTCTGCTAAAGTACTGCGTACATTATAACACCTTCTCGAGTAACATTTAGTCTTCGGTTCATTAAAATCGTTTCGGCCCACCAAAAGTTATTGTAATTTTAATGCCGACGCGACCTAAGTACGAGAGAAAAGTTGATAAGTAAATGGATTTGATACATTCAGATGACTCTATTATTAGTCACTGCTTTTAGGTTCCACTAGGATGAGATCGCGCGTACTGCTTTTTTTTAAATTTCATTGGTGGCAAGCGAACATGTGGGTCACCTGATGTTAAGTGATCACCACCGTCCATGGACACTAACACCACCAGAGGGGTTGCAAGTGCGTTGCCACCCTTTGGGGGAAGGGGTAGCGGAGGGAGAGGAGAGGGGATGGGAGGTGGGCCTCCGGCGCTCTCACTGACCGAACGAAACGCAACAATGCAAGCACTGTTACTTCACGTCGGTTTTCTATGAGAGGGTGCTACTACCCCGGACGAGCTGACCCATTCATGCTGAAACCAGTAATAGTTTCAACGTGGCTCTACCACCATTAAAACTGCTTGTTTGTTATACGGTTTCCTAACGGGTTGCAGGACGCCAGTAAGTAGCGATTTCTACTAAAAAGATGTAGTAATAAGAAAAATAAAATATATTAGATTAGCCGACCCGTGCCCACTTCGTTGGTCGGTAATAGGCATTATCAAGCTACAACTTTTCTCTAAAACTCAATCATATATCTCTAATAGTTAAGGCAGCGTTTGTAAGAAACATTTTCGTTCGACCATTTTTTCTCCGATACCCAGATATTACCCCCTACAACCTCACAAACTTTACCTCTTTATAATATTAGTATAGATAATATAATTAGTTAATAGCTTCTGCCCGCGACTTCATACGCGTGGAATAGTTATTTTGGGCTAAGTCGCAGGGAAGCTCTAAAAAAAAAAGACTCGTTTTAAAAACATTTTTCATTGTTGCTCCGCTAATATTGTCCTTAGCCTGATGAGCCTATAACCATTCTCGATGAATGAGCTATATAACACTGAAAGAATTATTCAAATCGGGCCAGTAGTTCCTGAGATTACCCCTTACAACGTCACAAACTTTACCTCTTTATAATATTAGTATAGAAAACGAAAACATATCATAAACCTATTTACACAAAAAATACATAACAATAAAACATGTTGTCCACATTTAAATTAGATCCTGTATAAAGATTTTGCAAAGAATCATTACCAAAATTATTTTTGATTAAAAATCATAATGTCGTGGAAATCGGGATATGTTGTATCTAGGGCCGTAAGCGTTATTTCTATTTAATCATATGAGATGACGCGTTGAAATTAAATGAGAATAAACAACAGAAAAAGGTACAATTATTCAAAAATAAACAATATAGTCTAGCCTAGTTTAATACAGATAAATCGCCCAATTTTTATGGATCAACAAAAGTATTTTCACATCAATGAGGTCACGGACATTCTTTTATCTGTAATAATATTTAAAATTGTTCGTGTCATGTTTTATGTTTTTAAAAATATTTCTTTTGATTCTGGAAGTGTCACAGTCGTATTATATCGGAGACTTTATAACGAAGGCGTCGTCAAACCCAACGAATGCCAATACCTTTTTTTTGCATTAAATCATTAATATTAGTTTAAAAATCTTAATATTACAGTTTTAAACATAATAATAAATAATTATAGTAGTTAACCAAATCTTAAATTGTGTTTTTTACCATATGTAACACAAAATGTTTTCAAAGACTTTGCCACCAATGAGAATAGTCTAGCCACCAACTATCAATATATGTAAAATGAATATTAAATTATGATTAAATCATACTATGGTTGGCCCACCGCTTACTATAGTACTGCTAATCCATATTCAGTGTAAAAAAATAATGATGAAGCCCTTATTAATATATTCCACCTTTTATTTTTAACAGTGTTTTTAACCCTCATTCCATTCTTTTAGTGTATTCAACATTTACCGGTCTATGAAGTAACGATAATATTGATCCAGTATTGAGTAAATATTGGATCGACCGTGAGGACATAGTTACAACACTAGACCACAACTTACATACTATTTTTGATGCAAAGAAGTTAATTCTGATCTAAATTTTGATTTCTAAAAACATAAATACCACATCATTAAATTCTGCCAGTGGAATTGATTTAAATAGAACTATGTAATTTGGCTTTCCAATTCTTAAAAAAGTAAGTTATGGGTCTTTCCACCCGCCTTTAAAATACAGAAAAGGATAGTTCATTAGTTGCGAAAAATCGTCCGCGCGCAATAGAAGCTTCTTTTATTTATGAAATCGTATGTGTAAGTAATACAGAATTCCGCCAATGCTACGTAGATACAGTATATAACACTGTCTATGGGAGATAGTGCCATAAACGATAAAAAAATGTAAGATGACAAAAATTTAATTAAACATAATCAGTATCCAGACCGTTAGACACACACCGATTAAGACATAAACTGATTAAAGTGCGACTTTGTTAATTTTATGAAAGACCAAGAAAGAAACGTGTTAAATTAAACGTGTTAAATTATTTACTAGAGTTAATAGGACGGGGAAAGAAGGAGGAAGGACATAATAAAGGGAGAATCTGTTATCAGAAAAATTTAAAAATATATGATCAAAACGACTGTCTTCTAGGTCGCATTCACACAGAGAATGATTTCTAATCCTGCTTAATTCAGCTAAATGTACTGATGAACAAAGAACACGATGGGCTTTTTCTATGTCCATCCGGTTACCTACCATCCTTAATTTAAAAAAGATACCCCATTAAATGTAGTGTATTTACAATAAATTTTACACCACTTCCTCGTGTATCATCAGATGCGACTGTGGTCAAATGCTAAACCTATAAAAAATAAAAGCATTACTAAGAAATGGAAGATTAAGATATTCTAGACATTTCATTTAGTTGTACTCTGTAGTTGTTTGATAAGAATGTTTTTTTTCCTTACCAGTTCCAGCTGTGTTGTACAAAGTAATACATCCGGCGCCTCCAAATAATACCTGCACCGGAAACTGATATCTCGGTTATATTAATCATTTTATTGATAATCTACTGATAAGTTTCAGTCGTAGTTTTGATGTTACTAAGTTGAACATTACTAGAATACTTGACCTTGTTGGTATTAACCCTCGGTTGATTTTTTAGGACCCAAATCTCAAAATGGCGAGTTTTTGAATATATAGTCATTTTTTTAAAGTGAAAACTTGTTTATGCGCGTTGGCTAATATATAGTTCTTCTGGGCGTGTGAATGTGACTGATCTCATTGTAAACGGTTGGACAGATTTGGATGAAAAATCAATGTACACCAATGAACTCAAGAAGCGATTTTCAAGCGCCTAAATTACATAACGCTGATTTGACCTTATGAGAAACATAAAAATGGTAAATTAGAGGATAGTATATCTAAAAAATTACTACAAAAAAGATTTTGATAGTATACCTCTCTATCCTAACGATAAACTCAGTGATCATTTTGTATTTTTATTTGCGTCGCTATATTCATCAATTTGGTATCAACCCTTATGCTATACATTGAAATGAATATGACGGATATTAAAATATGACGGACTTAAATTTACGCACAACAAAAAACAATGTTTGTGTGAAGATTCTTACGTAGATTTTGCCATTTAAATTAGTTAACAACCGACATTAACTTATTCGGTTCAAGCTGGAATAGTAATGACTCGGAAGCAAATGAACTGAGATACTATCCTTTGTATTCGGTCTAAGAAGTGATGGACTGTATTAATATATATAATTACACAAATGTGTTATATTTGTTTATAACTAGCGGGCTCGGCAGACATTGTCCCGCCCTGATAAAACCTTCCTCATGTATCACTTTATCTACTGGTGAAAATCGTATGAAAATCCGTTCAGTACTTTTTGAGTTTATCGCGAACAGACAGACAGGCGGACGTGGCAGAGGACTTTATTTAGACAGATGTCTTATATTTATTTATAACTAGCGGGCTCGGCAGACATCGTCCCGCCCTGATAATAAAAAAAAACCTTGGAAAATTATATAGCTAAACCTTCCTCACGAATCACTTTATCTACTGGTGAAAACCGCATGAAATCTGTTCAGTACTTTTGGAGTTTATCGCGAACAGACAGACGGACGGACGGACGTGGCAGAGGACTTTATTTTATAATATGCAGTGATATTCTTTATAAACACAAATCAATGTAAATATTGTTAATAAAATTTCTTTGAAAACTTTATATTGAAAGAGAAGTTGAAAGAATACGTCTTTATAATGAAAGCTAGAAAGTTTATAATAACACCGAATAAAAATAGCACAAACGTTGTGCAATTTATTTTTATATCAGAAATGACAAAAGAAGGGAAAGAAGCACTATAAGAAGAGAAAACAAAAGAAGCACCATCGCGTTATACAGTTTTGAAGGAAACACTTTATTAAGACGCAATAGTAAAAGTCTTCGAGCGTAACTCGACGGAATTGTTACAAACCGTTTCTCACACAAACCCATCGGCATTGATGTTATTATACAACGTTATAATATAAGCACACAGGATGCGCACATCAGTCCTGATTGCCGGTAACAGAACCGATGCGGATTCAATTCCAGCCGCTATTATTTTATGACATAAACTGTTCTACTGTCGTTATATTGTAATGATTCGTTGTTCGGTCATGTTTATCTTGTTGTTACATTAAAATACTGAATCCAAATCCTATTGAATAAAATTATAGAGATAGTTTTAAATATACTAAAAACTAAACAATAATTGTTACAATAGTTTCAAGGAATTGGTGTAAATAAAAAATTACAGGCCCAAATAACATATATTCAAATTGGTTTTTACATACTATTTAATGGTTGTAGATTTAAAAATTACACCAATTCTACAAGGTTTGGTATTTAAATCACTTTACAAGTTACCTAGAATAATATGTATAGAATAACTTAGCTATAGTTTAGCGCAACATTGGCTGTATGATAAAGATAACGATAATTGTGCAAGCGCTTGTTATACACGCAAGTATTCAAAATGGCGTCAGTCCCAAGTCATATGTCTACGTTTGTCGTTGTTTTTCATTGTTTACGGTAAAATCTCAATATCATAATGGTTAATAAAATGTTCTTGGCAATGGAAAATATAAAATGGTTTGAAATGATTTATTTTATTTATAAAGAATATCATCGAGCACATTAGTGTCAATAACAAAATTGTCTGGCAGTGATGAATTCATGTTTTGAACAGCGTTTAAAAGTTACTGAATAAAAACGTTCCCAAAATTATTTATAAATAAAAAATTTGACCTATAAAGGTATGATGCGCATAAAAAAACACAACGTTAACCGGCTATCAGGTATCCTGAATGCTGCTTAGAAGAACATAATATATCTTCATATTAAATAACTACTTTTCTAAAATTCTAGTTCATCCAACGTTGCTGGCTGTTGTACTAAGGTGTCGCAAAAAAGGCTAGTTACATTAACTTCAAATTTTTGTTTTTCGTTATCCTGGAGAACTCCCTGCATTTTATGAGACAAAAAGTATCCTAGGTGTAAAACCTTGTAATATTAAGTATCACTGTGTCAAGTTTCATCAAAATTGGTTCAGTACTTTCAGAGTGATACGTGTTCACAGGGACAGAAAGACGGACACATAGACAGACAGATAAAAATTGTAAAGAGATTATTTTTGGCTTCTATATCAATAATAAAGTCTACCCCGATCAAAATTTTCCAAAAATATTTAATGTACTGATTTGGCTTTGTTACAGTTTTATTATAGTATAGATAGAATACATAGATAGATAGATGATTTACACAAACACAACTTTCTGCTGTAATCAATTGCAGCAGTAATGATTCACGGTCTAATTCAAAACCACTTGATTTTATTAATGAATCTTTTTTTCTGTAAAAGCATGGAAAATCCAATCCATCGAGTTTCATTGGATTAATCTGAATAGATTCAACTAACAATTTCATATACATCATTACTACTAATTATATCAGGATTCTAAAGCGTGATTAGGAAAGAACTGTAACAACCTACAGGGTGCTTTGAGTGAGAATAACACTTGAAGAGTGAACTGAAGGTTTACATTTAATGAAGTTTCATATAGCACATGATGTTGACGCAACATTGAAAGTTCATAGCAAGATTAAACACTCATTAAACACGATATAACTCGCGAGAAATTCCCAATATAGAGTTACCGTCCCATCCCATTGAAGCACTCGAATCGACTTGAATAGGGCCGCAGATGTGGCGTTTTTTACAACCATCTTTCCCACACTACCACTTTTTCTGATGCCTTAATATCACGACAAACATAGGAATACAGTTACAAAAATGTAATAATAGACGATTTTGAATCTTAACATAGAGACGATACGTTACTATTTCGTTTAAATAACTAACATGGTAAGAGTGGTCGATACACTTTTGTAAAGAATTTTTTGTGCCCCCGTCTGTCTGAACTATCGGATGCGACATCGGAAATTGTACGTTTTTTATACTTACACCTATGAAATGAAATTATTTGAAGGAAGTCACATGTGTATATAGACTGTATGATTTAGTATTGTTGCCTTTTTGTTGCTTCCCGACATAATAAATTCAGTTTCTGTTTATATTTTATAAAATGATACAAATAAATTAACAGTAAATTTCAAATAACACAAATCCGTTACAATGTACTCTTGAAGTCATGATATTATTTAAACAATACCGCCTTTCGATAAATACAACAAAATTTACAAACAAATTCATGGCCTGTGTTACATCTTTTAGCAGCTTTGTTGAAAGTAGTTAAAGTTTGAAAAAAAACAAACTAAACAAATATCCTTACGAGTTTCGCGTAAGTCTAACAGAAACAACATTATACTGTAGTAGTATAATCCTCTAAAATATAATAACAGTGGAAGTATTCGAATAAAGTGAAGCAATTTTTAATAAAAGGAATCCTCGAGATTTGCCAAGTTTAAAGAATGAAGTTTTATTGGAAAGCGTACATTCACCGGCGAGACTTAAAGATTTATAAAGTAATATATACAATAAATGGAGCGTTTACAATTACTATTTTCATATTTGTTGATTTTAAAACTTATATTCACGAGACATCGTCAAAAAATCGAATTAATATAGATATTCTCTTCTTGTCTCAGGGAACATCCGTTCATTTTTTAAGGACTTTTCGAGAAATTTTTGAACCTCCCTTAATCTTTTTACTAACATTAGATATAATTCCAATTATTATTACATTCCGTTTCGCTATATCAATAATAAATCATTTTACATCTCTTCTTGGATTTTAACATATAGAATAATTATGTCAGATTTTGGTATGTTTTACTGTAGAACCATACTTCACTTTAAATTAATTTGATTTTCTGACATTTTTATCAGAAAAAGAAAACACGTAATATTTGCAGAAACCTTCTCTCCCCCGAAGTGAGATTTAGTGAAATGCAGCTTGACCTTTTCTCCCCTGAATCTCTTACGTAATTAATTGAGGCCCTCTTATAAAATTGCGTAACGCCTTACACATTTCTTTACTATTATGGACATGACAAGTAATTTTATAATCTTAATAATGTCATTGAAACATATTGCTTAAATGTCTATAATGAAAATTTATAAATAATTGCTAGAAAAAAAGCTATAAAATATTCTAAACTGAAAATCTAAGATTATCTGCTTGGTGTCCTAAGCACGAGGATGAAAAAGAGTTAAAAAAAATATGAGTTCTCTAATATTTTGTGATAATTATAGATATGAATTATGTATTATTTTGGGTGTTCGTTGCTGCAAATGCGGTGAACACACTTTTAGTAGCTTTGGTATATCCATTTATACCCAAAACCAATAAAACATAACAAATATATAGTAAAATCATCGGATATTACTATCTACAAGTATGAATCCTAACTAGTTTTATATGAAAACCAGAGCCGACGTCTACGTTAAAGCAATAAGAAAGAGATTACTTTGAGAGAGAGTATGAATCAACTTATGATGTTATTTGAAGCAATAATCGCGGGATTGAACGACGACCGTCTTCAAGTTTAGACTTTAGAGAAATATTTACATTTTCATATTTATTTTCGATTATTAGTAAGGATTTTCTATCTCCAGACTAGAAATATAAGCAAGCGTACTTGTGTAATATATATATAGCGATAAGAATATAATACGTATATGTCCTTTCTTTAATCAAAAAGAGATTTAACTCAACATTTACGTTTTTAGAGTTGTCATCAGAAAGTAAGTGATTAGTGGTAGAGCCACGCTGAAGCTATTACTGGTTTCAGTATGAATGGGTCGGCTCGTCCGGGGTAGTACCACCCTCTCACAGAAAACCGATGTGAAGTAACAGTGCTTGCATTGTTGCGTTTCGTTCGGTCATTGAGAGCGCCGGAGGGCCACTTCCCTCCTCCCCCTTCCCCACTCCTCTCCCCCAAACATAGTCCGGCAACGCACTTGCGATTCTTCTGGTGTTGCAAGTGTCTATGGACGGTGGTGATCACTTAACATCAGGTGACCCACCAGTTCGTTTGCCTCCTATGATATAAAAAAAAGTAAATTTACGTTGTATGCAGAATACGTATAACTCAACTGCCACTTCAATACGATCAAACCTACGAAAATAGTTGACTGCTGCCCTCTTTTTGATTTAATAGTATGAATAAGTTAATAACTGTAGATAATTAATAAAATGAAATAAGTCTATGTTTTATGAAAAGTAATTATTTTATTTACTTTAATTTATTTCACGAACTAATCCATTCAAATTTGTCATTTTTTTAAATTACGTAGCTTTTCATAACATAGCGACTTATTTCAGTTTTATGGTGATTATTGTACTGCATTATATTATACTCCGTCTGTATTGAAATTATCTTATAACATACTAGCTGAGCCCGCGACTGCGTCCGCGTGGAACCTAATGCAGAAAACAGTCTTTTGTTTACCGTGTCTTGGATATTATTGACAGACTATATAATATCCTGGTTTTTGTAAGAGATTGATTATTATGTATGATTTTGAAACATTCTTAAACGTGCTGCGTTCCCATTGGTCTGAGCGTGATGATGATAGCCTACATCATTCCTATGAGCTATCTAACACTGAAAGAATTTTTCAAATCGGACTAATAGTTCCTGAGATTAGCGCGTTCAAGCAACTCTTCAGCTTTATAATACTAGTATAGACGCTATAAAGAAGTGAATTAACTACGCACTTCTTTTCAAATGCTTATTTTAAACGTCTCTCCTTTACGTTTACTAAGATTTTCGACAAATCCTCAAAAACATATGTAAAAGCAATTAAACTGAAAGATTCATATCGTCATGTTTAGGTATCTATATTGATAAGTGAGCTTTAGTTGAGTAACGAATAGCAAATTAAAATCATCTAGAACTAGAAAGGAAACATAACTTGTTCAACTAAAAAGGAAGCATACAGAGAACATTGCACAATCCGCATCGCTCATGGCATCCAACAGTCGGCTGCGGCAAAATTGGCCAATTTGTTTATTTGTTTTCATTGGCCTCACTGAACTTGACTCCCTATTATCGCATTCACGAGAGGAAGGCGTATTATTAATCGATTATCCGTGGGACCGGCGCTGGGCTGTCTTCACTCCAGACGGACTTAACTAAGTGTTAACTAATCTCTCTGTTTATCATATAAATTTTACTAAATATCTTATCCGCTCGCTGGTATTATACTTTGGACATCACTTTGGATATGGATTTCAGTGTTCAGTAGTAATTATTATTTCTAATAATGATGCCAGATCTCAAAGATCCTACAAGCATATATGTGTTATGCAAAACCAAAATTTGTGTATTAGTTTTATCGAAGCTGATTTCTTGAATAAGTTGAAGTTTTCACACTATAATAAACTGGGGGACAATATCCCGCCTTGAAAATAAAAGAAGCCTTGACACATTATGTACCTTATGCCCCTTCCTCATTAAGCCCTTTATCTACTGGTGAAAACCGCTTGAAAATCCGTTCAGTAGTTTTTGAGTTTATCGCGAACAGACAGACACACGGGGCATAGGACTAACCTGCGCAACTTCCTCTGCACCAAATCCGTTATTACCGTTTAAATGATATTTCCAAACGTGAAAAATCTTAAAAACCTAGAACGCGATTGCAGCAACACTTACCGAGTTTAATTGTGACTCTAAACTACCCAGAGACCCAATCAATCAAATATCTAGATTTTATTGTAAATACAAAAGTAATGAATATTTTTTAAATTGTATTCCTTTATTTCAAACCGTCCAAGAAACATACGCCCGATTATAGAATTTTTGCCGATTTTAATTACATTTATTATTGAAAATATATATATTTACCAAAATAAAAAACACTCAGGAATAATATACTATTATAACAGTGAAAGAATTTTTGAAATCGGATCAGTAATACAGGAGATTACCCCGAACATCCAAACTCACAAACTTTACCTCTTTATAATATTAGTGGATATAGATACTTCTAATTATAATCGATTTATAAAAGGATAACAAACAATTTTACAAATAACTAGCTGTTACACAGCAACAGCATTGGCGTAAATAAAAATTTAGAAATTCACTTATATTTTATATTGTAAGTCACAACAATAGAGGTAAAGTCTCAAGTTTAAATGTAGGAGATAATTTCTAGAACTATTAATCCGATTGCCAAAAATACCTTCAAAGATAGCAAACTACGAGCAGGCTAATGGTTATAGATTTTATTGTTATTATAATAACCCATATGAACCTGAACGGATGAGTCATTGCTAAAAGTTTATTTCATTACATTACTAAACTTTCATGCTAAATTTTACTAGAATCTTTCCAACAATTTAAGGACAAATATTCAAATAAATATACTATCACATATACAACGTGTATGTCATATTATTTAATAAACATAATTTAATAAACATACATACAATAAACAAGGTACATTAATACATAGAAATAAAATAAACTAATTTAATATTACAGCTCTTCTAAAGTCCTTAATTGAAGTAAGCTTTTGATAAAATATCTTTTGGTGGATTATTTGGTGGAAAATCGTTTAATCATTTAATTTGCAAAAGAAAACAAAAGATGAATAATAACTAAAATTTCATTGATTTAATTTGTAAATAATAAAATAGCAAGTTAAAGTATCCGAAACTTGTCAACCTCCGGTAAATATCGTATGTAACGCGACAAATTACAATTAAGTGAAAAATTACGCACATCATGGAGTTCTCATCAGCAGACTGTGGTATGCGATGATTCATAAAACATGCTTTTTGTTCCTGTTCATATCCCGCGCAATGCAATTTGGTGGTACGCAATTTATATGAAAAGCTAACAAGCGCACGTGGCTTCGTCCGCGTTAAATTACAATGTAATTTTTTTTTATACTACGTCGGTAGCAAACAAGCATGCGGCCTGATGCCGGCCGCCTGATGAAAAGCGGTCACCGCAGCCTATGGACGCCTGTAATATCAGAAGCGTTATATGCGCGTTGCCGACCCTTAAGTAACCTATTTATTTTCCCCTTGAAGCACCCCATACTGTAGTCTCTAGGAAAAACTTCAGCTCATTCCACAACCGGAAATTAAAAAATTATTAAAAATTTAGTAATAAAATACAAATTAACGCCACCTACTCGCCATGAGTTATAGTAAAATCGATAGCATATAAACAACATCCATGTAAACGTAGATTTGTCAACTCAGGGATGTTCAGTCACACGGTGTTGGAGTTTATCGAGAGAAGATACCAACATATATTTTTATATGTATTGATTATATTTATGTACTAGACATTACTGGCGAATTCGACCGCGTGGGATTTAGTAAAAAAAATCTGTTATTCAGTTTAAACGAGCCTGCTGTTCTGCTTTTTTAGTTTATTTCATTTGCGCGGAACCATTTTTATTTCAATAAAAGTTATTCCTTATAAAATCAGTTATCTGCAAGTGAAAGTTCCGTCAAAATTCATTAAACCCTACTGGAGAATAGCCGGAACAAATAGACAATAATAAAAAAATGCTTATTTGTTATAAATACCGTATTATTACTCCCATATCCATTTAGTAAAAAGCTGTTTTTGACTCTATAAATAGACACTTTAATTTTATTTGTGTATAGATTTAACTATATATAAAGTTAACTTACTCAAATCTAGGTTTATATAAAATTGTACTTCGTGTATATACAATATTGTACTGTATTTTATCACAAATTTTTTGATGACGTCAAGATTCCATTCCATTTAAAATTGTCCCTATAATTACTTTATTTTATAATCCAAAACACGTTATTTTATGTCTTCTGAAGAATACGAGGCAATAAGTAAGTATACTCCACGTAAATCCTGCGGGACGCTTCTTCCAGTACCGCGATATAGTATGTCCCGATTGCCGCGGGACTGTTAACAACTGTCCTTTAGATACCACAGTTTATAATCCAATAAAGACAAGAGTTGTTGGATTCTTTTACTCTGTTGCAGTAAATCAGTGTTCTTAAAATACATAATGTATATTTTCCGATATTACTAATCGGATATATTCAACCAACAATTGAATCGCAAAAATCAATAACAAATTATGAATATCATTTTAATACAGAATTAATTTGATCCCCATTTACTTCTCTAGAATGATTTTCAACGTAGAGATACAGGTAAATACATAGTATAATAATATGTAGGTTTGTCCGTAGAAATAATCTTTTTCTTCTTCTATACATTGCTTAAAAAACCTGTCTCTACATCTGGATTTACCTAAAAAATCTAGTGAAACATTTTTATGATATTCTTTACAAGGAAAATAAACGAATTATCAATCGATATCTATACATATAAGAATATAAATCGAATGTGTCTGTACATTTTAGATTTTTGGTAAAAAAATTGTTGTAGGTGTCTTGGAATTTATAAAATATATTTCAATGATTTTACGAAATGTCTGTCTGCTTGTTTGAACACGAATCACTACTAATATACTCCGTTACTGCGTACTCCGTTCACGATAAAACCTCACCAAGAAAATTATATAGCATATCCTCGAGTAACATTTAGTCTGAGTTTCATTAAAATCGGTTCACTCTATCAAAAGTTATTGTAATTTTAATGAGGACGCGACTTAAGTACGAGAGAAAAGTAGATAAGTGAATGGACTATACATTCAAATGATTTTATTAGTCATTGATTTTTACATGAGGTTCCACGCGGAAGGAGCCGCGGTCACAGCCAGTAACATAATAAATTTAAAATTAAATTGAAATAATTACAGTTATATTTCTTCTCAATAGAATAAATATACGTTATATAAAATAGCGAACTAATAAAATACCCTCACTCTGCCTGTATAAAACATCAAATACAATATTAAATTCTTCAAAAGCAATAAACAAAAAGTTTACATACATATCGATGTGTTTGGATAAAATATCTTATATTAGTCTTGAACGATATCTTTGTGTTTAGCTGTGGTTTATTTAGTATTCGTTTTATAATGCACTTTCTATTCTGATATAAAAGATACCTATTTATAAGGTTTTCCAATTTTAAAAGACACTCTTATAAAATGAGTATATAACTTATTATTAGCGGCCAGTATCGATTTTACGATTCGGTACAAAATTAGGGAAATATATTCAAAATCGATTAATCAGTTGTACCGATTCGATTGAAATGCTAAAGGATCAATATTTGAAATACCTCGCAAACTGTATTAAAAAACTGATACAGATCACTTAACTCTAATAAATGAATCATTAAGAGTTATTCAAATGTATCACCTCCTTTGTGGTTTGTTAGATATTAATATTTAACACTATGGTTACCGCAGTCGAATGTTTACACCGAAGTTCAGAATTCACGTATATTTACTATTGAGTTTGAAATACGAAAAGGGGTTTGCCCAGCATTGGAACACTTACATACAGGTATTATTATAGTAAGAATACATATTAATTTATTATTTTTCGTTTAATTCACGAAGCCTATAGTTCGATATTTGTTCTTATATCAGTTCTACTAAGGAAAATACTCGACAATTAGTTTTCATTCTCTGTAAGTAGTGTTCTAGTAACTTCTGTTAGTAGTTTTGCTATTATTTTATAAGCATCAAATATAGCTGTACTTTTTTATAAATAAAATATATATATTGTTTATAAAATCACTGGATAGTTTCATTGCCATGATGACTATTTAATTCCAGAAATGATAAGTAGAGAATTTTACGCCATTAATAGATATGATAAAGATAATAGATATTAGTAAAGATTACATTGCTATAATGTTATAATTATAAAAATATTTAATTTAAATAGGTATAACATAAATCTAGTAAAATATTATAATTTTTATATTATATGTGCTATATATAGTACTATACTATTGCGTGTCCTGTATAATCTGATTATAGAGGATTGAGACTGAATATTTTTAAAATAGTGTTTCATATAAAACGTTAGATACTAAATAAAACATTTTGAAGAGAATTTAGGTAAAATTTGATAACAAAATAATTTCATATTCCTTTTATTTTCTTACTAGATAAAATACATAAGTAAATAAGAATAATATAATGGTAAGAAGCTTGTACTTGCTAATGTTGTATGGGAAGCTTACTACTACTATAAATTCCAAAAAAGGGCATTCAAACTTATAGACTACTCGTAGTATTTACCAAAAAACTTCGATTTTTATAGATAATTGTGTAAAGGTGTCTAAAGCATGCATAAGATAATGTATAAAGTGTTCATTACAAAAATGCGTTACAGGAAAACATGGATCGATTCGCGAAAGCACACACCGAAAGCTCTAGCGGAAGCACGCGAACGCGCACCGGACCTCGCTTCACGCTCTACTGCCACCGCTCTACACCTCTATACTACAAACAATTCCACATAAACCAGAAACTACTTTTCTACTCCACAACGGTTGCACTTCCACTTTTGCGCCACAAAACTTTTGCATTGAACGCACGTGAACTCAGTACCTTCTCCGGTCGCTCGATCCATCCGCGCCTCGTTTTTTTCTTCGTCTCGCCGCCTCGGAAACAAAACGGTCCGAAGGACGCCAGCGAAAAATAAACAAAAAGGGATTCGGAGTTCGCGATCGCGACTGTATTGCGCGTGTCGCGCGTCACGTTCGGTTTGACGATACGCGTTAGTACGCGACAGCGATCGGCGGCGGACTGGCGCGCGCGACGTGTTTCAACGCAGCTGCCGCCGTCGACCAATGGCGGCGGGTCACGTGACGCACACCCCGCGCCCGCACACGCTTGTTTACAAATAATAATAATAGGGCCGGTGGCATGGCGGCGCCTCTACAGCGAGCGATTGCCGCTACGCGCTACGAGCTACGGACGCGCTGTACGCACAGCTGTCGCTGCATTTGGCGGGATTCGATTTGGAGTACATTCGCTTAAAGCTTCGATCTGTTTACTTGGAGCTTTCGCGTCCGGCGTCGGCGTTCTATCAATCGATACGCTAGTTCGCAGCCGTCGTGTTTCTATCTCATTTTAATGCCATAATTTTTACTATCTTATATTCTAATTTATTCAGTGAACATACTGACAATACTATGACACAAATAGTTTTTTACTTGTTTTGTGATTAAAAACAAGGTCATGTTTTGGTAAAAACGAGTTGTTCCAATTATAAAATAATATTCGCTATGGGGTGTGACATTCATCCCTATTTCGCGACAGGTTGGTGTTTTCGATTGTTTTGCGTTCAGGACGTAAGGTGTAAAGAGGGTCTGAACCCCAGCTCACACGAGCATCTATGTTGGCGCCACGCTGTACTCCCCTCGGCCTAAATCTCCGATCTGAGGTGGTTCCGGCCTCGATATTATACTGTGGTACACTTGACAGAGTCATTTTAATTTATCCCTTTATAGGAAACCGTTTAATCTATACGAAAAGAACAACATTACAGGTACCCAGTTAATGATATTATAATTTCTGAGAATATACAAAAATAATCAAATAAATTATTATTAATGCAAACATAATTGTAATTGCTTATTAGAAAACTTGAGAGAGAGAGAGAGTTTTAGAGAAATAGGACAGTCTGTCTATTCGTAAAATGAGCGTGACAGACAATTTAATTTAATTGTTTAATAAACAAAATAAACTATTGAAGAACATTCAAATCACAGTAGCCACCGTTGTTGTACTTTGTGAAGGTACTAAAAAATCTCACAGTATTTCGCTGCTTATCCTAAGATAAAAGAAAGCGTTAGGATAAATAGTTACTAATTTTAAGTATAAAACAAATAATATAATATGAAGGAAGCGAAGTCCACAAATATAGTGCAAAATTACATTCTGTTCTTTCTATCTATCCTTATAGAAACATGTCATAGTTATATCGAAGCAGCTAAGAAGTTCCATAAACGCATATACAAGGTTTTTATTTTATAAATTTAACTTTGATTGTTAAAGGCGTAATCTAATGTATATATCGGCTATTTTCTTTTCGGTAAATTCAGTTGCCGCATTCTGCTGTCAAATCTAATACTAAATTATTACTAATTAGCAATTGATCTTTGACCAGAAGGATAGTTTTGTAACAAAATTATAAACACAACTTAATTGTGATTTTTTTTTTTTTTATGTCATAGGTGGCAAACGAACAGGTGGGTCCCCTGCTGTTAAGTGATTACCACCATCCATGCACACTAACAACCCCAGAGGAGTCGTAAGTGCGTTGCCATCTTTCGGAGGGAAGGGTTAGGGGAGGGAAAAGGAGAGGAGAGAGGAGAGGGGAGGGGAGATGGGTCTCCGGCGCTCTCACTGACCGAACGAAACGCAACAATGCAAGCACTGTTACTTCACATCGGTTTTCTATGAGAGGGTGGTACTACCCCGGGCGAGCCGACCCATTCATGCTGAAACCAATAATAGTTTCAGCGTGGCTCTACCACCATTAATTTGATGTTTTCTTTTCCCGAAACTTACGACTTGGTTGCCAGGATTCGAACCTACGTCCATCGACGAGGTGTGCAAACCATCATTGCTTGAAAATCTTGCCTTTATTAAACATTTTAATTACTCTTTAGCACCTGTGGGAAAGTATAATGATATAACCAAAAATCTAGACTAAATTGGTTCAGCCATTTTGGATATTAGGCCGCATAAACCGTGGACATATCCATTTTATTTGCACGTATAGATTTTATATATGTACACGAATAATTGACGTAGGTTCGAATCGTTCAAAATGGCTCGGAACTTTCAGTGTAGGAAAAATTATGAAGAAACTATAGCATACATGGTTCTCAGACGTTTTCTAAGCCCGCCTTGTTAGCTTAAGGTGAAAATGTGTCGTCAAACACCTATAAGTATATTACGGTAGCTGCACTTGGGAGTCAATCCCCCTTTAAGTATGGTTATTTAGCATCTTAGACTACATCATTTTTAGAATTGTTTTAGTAGTAGTAGTAGATATTCACAAATTTAACCTTTTTCTCAACAAAAATACAATGTTTTAATTTTTTTTTTACTGCATAGGCGTATAATTTTTCAACATATAGTTATCTTAATAATGCAAAAAGCTATTAAACTATTGACACGTCTTTAAGCGTTCTTATTTTTTTACAAAAATTTAGCTGTGTATACTGAAGAGCATGCTTCGAGTAAACGTACTATATAAAATTTATTGAACTATGACGAAGACATTCGCAGAATAACGCCTCAGTTCCGAGAAACAAATTCGCAGGAGACTAGTCGGACCCTACTATGGAATGACTCATCAAATTTCACCGCCCACGCTCAGACCACTTACTCAGTTTTACTCAGTACATATGTGTATCAGCATTTATTTATATATTACAGCTTTAATTGCAACCCATTGGTAAATTTTTACTTTTATTATGGATGTAATTTATCGTTTCGATGTATTTTTTTATACTTTTTTTTTTGCCAACCAATCTTCTAGTACATAATTACTGCTATTGCCGAGTAGATTTTACACTACAAGTTTCTTGTGATAATTTCAATATCCTAAGAAGTTGTTGACCCTCTTGTTAGAACTTTCCAGGGAGTTTATGTGGCAAATCAGAATCCATGTTCCGTAGTATTATTTCCTATCCACTCCACGTGTACACAATAACCAAACTATATCACGTAAAACACCATCAATATTACAAAATATAGAGCCAGATAACACAAAATTATGAATAAAATATAAAATCCACTATGATATTCCAAAATCTTGTTAAAAATACCGTCTCGATGTTTAATTATATATATAATGTACCTGCATAGGTTTAGGTTTTAAATTTGATGTGAAATGAATTATAGTTATATTCGACAAAAAAGAAAAATCACATATATTTCCACTAAAACATTTCACGTACATTACTTTAAGAAAGATTATCAATTATGGCCGTAGCTGGCTGTAGCAGTTGAAATTTAGGAACCACTACTTAAGATTACGTAAGTATATTTACGAATACTTCCGTATTCCTACGATAGAGTTACTAAAATTTTAAAAAGATTTGCAATGCGTGCCCCATTCTTGCATCGGTGCCGCCAATTTCCATCGCTACAAAAGTGCGTAATATCGATTACCGGCTCCCTTACGAGGTCGTCTGTCTCGCTCACACGACGCACAGGGAACTGTACGAAACAATAAAAGCTTAAATACGAACGCAATGCGAATGACGCGACTCTACGCGGAACGCATAACCGCCATTTTGTATTTACGTTGTGTGATATAGGCCGTTTTTTCCCGCCAAGTGCGTCCCCCGTCGCGGTTGCCATGGTAACCGATCTGTCACACGCACAGAACATAAAACGCAAGCATTGATTTTTTCCCCGCTTCCTCTTTTATTTTTACGCGTGTCGAAAGACTTTAGGTTTGAATTTTTTTAAAGCATCGCGGCGTCATTTTTGGCGCCCACCGCGACATTGTGAGAGATTTCATTTTCCTTAATGTTTGTCAAGTAGTCTCTAAGTTAACAATAGATGCTAATTTATAAATAATATTATACGTAAGGTTATAGAGAATAATGTATATTGTTAATAATATTGTCTAAAACATTGTCGATACAGGGCGTTGTTCCAACTTACTGTGACCAATTTCAAGAACTTTATTGATTCTATCCGGTACAAGTGTAGGTCGATTTATTTATTTCTTCTTACCATATCTTTGATATTGTATTATTAGATTCAAACTGTGTACAAATATTGTACGATTGCGATATTTACATAATTTTAAAATGTAATAAGGTTGAGTTTGTAACTTTTGGTAATATTATTTTTATTCTCGTATCCTATTTCCTTAGAAACTATAAATGTATTTGAAATGGCATATTATAATGTTTTCTTTTGATATTATTCTGCATTATTAATAAGGCTAAAAATCAAATCTTGTGTATTTACACTTATATGACTATTTAATATTAAAATTATGATTAAGATATAATACTGCTTTAATAAATCCTTGACTTATTTTGATTCAAACGAAACTACATACTTTGTCGGTTTTTTTAAATATATGATTTGTTTTATTTTTATTAAAGCAAACTTAATTACAAGGAATGGACTTCAAAGTGAACCTTACTGTTTGATAAAACAGAAAACCAAGTTCAGCTTAAGAGAAAATTTGTTAAGGTAGGCTCGGTAACCCCAAGGGTGCGGCCTAAGGGCTCCATCCCTTGCAGATGTGGACGATTTCCACCCCTCACTCTCTCGTTAACTTAATACTACGAAAATATGTTATTTTCAAGAGCAAGACATGTAAATCACTCTCGAAAGGAAATATTTTTTTACATATTTTCTTTTTATATCTAGATTTGTAATTATAATGTTTGGTGAACTTTGATAACCTGCGGTTTGATTAGGCTTGTCCAATCAATGATCTTTGTCTAAATAAATAAATAAAAATATCTGTTTTATTTTTACATTATTTTTGTTAATGTTAATTGTTTCATTATTAACATGTAATCTATATATCATTCGTGTTCGTAGGCTTCTCTTCGGGTAAAGGCCTCCTGCAGAGAAAGCCAAGAGTCGTGACTCCTTTTTTTTATTGTAGCACGGGAAAATGACTGCACTATGCCTGATGGTAAGCACAAAGAGCCACGCTGAAGCTATTATTGGTTGCAGCATGAATGGGTCGGCTCGTCTGGGGTAGTACCACCCTCTCACAGAACACCGACGTGAAGTAACAGTGCTTGTACCGTCGCGTTTCGTTCGGTCAGTGAGAGCGCCGGAGGCCCACCTCCCCTCCCATTCTCTTAAACACAGGCTGGCAACGCACTTTTGACTCCCCTGGTGTTGTTAGTGTCTATGGACGGTGGTGATCACTTAAGATCAGTTGACCCACGTGTTCGTTTGACTGCTATCACATCAAAAAAAAATCACGCCAAGACCAAAGAAGAATCTTTCAAAATGGTTTTTGTTTTCCTTTTGAAAGTTTCTGATGCGTGTTAGCGCTATTGCACGTGGACGAAGTCGCGGACAGAAGTTAGTTATTAGATAAAGTGACTCATGTGGAAGGTTTTGGTAAATAATTTGTCAAGATTTTCTGCAAAAGTCGTAGGAATATAATGAAAATTTTTGGATATATCGCAAAAAGTCAAGCCGCCTGGGAGCGTTAGTCGAAAACGCTGAGATATAACAAAACAATTGAGATAATAAACGACACAGACGTAGTCACGGGAATCAGCTTGTCGTAACTAAAATTACAAATGCGAATGTGAGTTTGTTTGTTGTTAAGCTTTTAGACTTGAACTAATCAAACGATCGTAATGTAACTTTTCGTATCTACACGTTGTGGGGACACAGAAAAATACCTGCATATAATTTTCATCTTATTACTGTTGAATTAAATTAAATATATAGTTACGTTAGCGAAGCCACGAGCAAAACTAGTGATAATTAAGTTTGAGAAATCGCAGAGAAGTTATTGAATCTGCTCTAATTTTACGTCAGTTCAAGTAATCACCAGTTTTTTTGGTTACTCATTTCAGACGCATTGAGCGATATTTTTGTGGAAGGAGATAAACTCATGCTAGGAAGCGTGACCGACTTTATTGCGTTTGTGCGAATTGCGTCAGGCTAGCGACGGGTATATCGGCCTGTGTACATCTAATGTCTATATTTTGTATAACTAGAGATTTGAACTTATCACATGTTTGATTAATTCATAAACTGTACAAAATGTGTATCGTTATTTGTCTGAATGGTAATAGATGTGGAATCCAAACGAAATTTTAAAAATTCAGTCTATAATTGCTTTGAAGTTCAAAATAGAACACAGTTATTTCATTGTATTGACTTTTGATTTCTGCCGGCAGCCCTTTATGACTGTATCGATTTTTTAAATTTAAGGTCATTAAGAATTCCGCTAGGAGCGCTGCTAAAATATTTAATGTCTTTAAATATTTGTTCGTCTACTCTCAACAAAACTCATACTTAACATACGGTTTGGAACTTTGTCAACTGAATACCCATATAATGTGTACATATAATATTCCACCATAAAAACGCATTATACTCAACCTATTGTCATATATATTAAAACGAATCATAAGGAGAAGAATTGAAAAGATGTCAACATAAGAAAAACAGAACTATAAGTGGTAACCATTTATTCTTAACTTACTAACACTACTATATACAGAATTACCCTTTGATTACAATATATAATAAAAATTAAATAGGTAAAATAATTCGACTGTATGTTTGTATTATTAAGGCACTTTATTATTATTAATGAAAATTTGTTTACATTAGCATAGTTACACTCAGAGAAATAAACAAAAACCTTTTCCTTTAAAAAAAATTCGTAGTCTCTCTAAATTGTTGCCATGTCTACTAACTACTCTTATCTAAAGGAATAACTATTCTTAAATTATATAATAAACATATACAAAAAATGCAAATGTTTATGCTTATATATGTCATGACTTTTTTAAAATCTAACAAAACTTAAAATAAGAAAGGCAGTGATTTGGATAAAAAAATAATATTCGCAATTACAATACTAACGCCATCTAGGATAAATTTAATGGCGACTAAGGAAAGCGAACAGTTAAATTGATTATAAAAACGACGTAAGAATAAATCACAAAGGCTTAATATTTTTAATTCGTGTTCGGCGTAATACTGCACTGACAGCAGCTTGGTATCCAAAACACATCAGTGTATAAGTTTTGTCCACTTGATTGAAGAGCTACTAAGCGCTTCTGTATGTATTTTTGCTCACAGCGAGATGTATATCCTATGGGTATAGTGCATAAACCACTGCATGTCGTTGAGCTGAAAAAAATAAATAAAATACTTTTATTGTTTGTTCTGGCCCATTCTTTGATTGAAGATCAACTACTTGACAATAGATGGCGCTATGTAATTCTTTATTAAATCTTCAATAGATGGCGCTTATTATCACATACAAGGCTTTCTTTGGAACTATTAAAGAAATTATAAAAACTATCACTATACTACGTCGACTGAGTGCCTTAAGCGCTCGCCTTAGTAATCCGGTGAAGCTGTTAAGACCTTGCTAGGTCAATAGCGTAGTCAGTTCGAGAAAAAAGAAAAAAAAATCACTATTCATTTCTGAAGTCAGTTACTGTTATTGTATATTTATTGACCCCTCGGCTGATTTTTAAGACGCAGATCTCGAAATTGCGCATGATATTTTTAAATATCTTGCCATTT
This sequence comes from Antheraea pernyi, assembly GCA_015888305.1. NCBI lineage: Eukaryota > Metazoa > Arthropoda > Insecta > Lepidoptera > Saturniidae > Antheraea > Antheraea pernyi. The sequence goes on along the minus strand of MU159160.1, from coordinate 82,278 downwards.
TTTTTAGTTGTTTAATTTTTTTATATTTTGTCATGAATACTTTTTTTCAAAGTTATGGTGGCAGCAGTCTGTTCTCCACATCTGTAACATCATAAGGTCTATATTCGAATGCATCGCTACAAAACCCTTGTGGTAAAAAGTACGTGTGTGCGGATACACAACCCTTGTGGCTTCGGATAGTCCAGGGATTAAATCCTAAGTATGTGTGTGACATACAAAATTTTCAGTAAATTAAATCATAAATAAAGTTTCTTACTTCAATGTGTAAACTAAGATATTACATTTAATTTATATTAGGCGTTATTTAGTACTATGAATTAGGGTGCCATTTTTTATTTGACCATGGTAAGCACAATGCTATCTATCCAAATAAACGACGACCACCGATATACAATTCAATGGTAGCTATCGCTGGTGGTGTTTGATCTCAAAACGTGACATACTAAAAGTCACTATAAAGTGGTTATCTTCAAGCGTAACATGAGATCTCAACCATGTCAGTCAAAATTGTCGAGTCCCAACCGGTATTTCTTATAGTATTCATAATTAAAAAAGAAACAATACAAACGTGCAAATTTCAGTTCGCACAAGCTGGGTCATGTTATCAGGCATGTTTACGACGTATTTCCAATTCCCCTTGTTGTTGAGGGCAGCGCGTGGTGTGATGAATTCTGTGCGAACGGTGCATAACTCTTGCGCGTTAGAAGCCTGTCTCCGTGGACGTTCAGCCGCCGTGTCCGCACTGAAAAGATTTTATTATATTACTAACTAACCCGGCCACGCGTTGCTGTGGCTCAGTGATTACATTAACAGAAGTTGAAAAAGTAATTCAAAATTAAAACGTGGCGCCATCTATGAATTATCTATAACAATCGGTACTACAGTTTCCTGTAAATATCTTACTTTAAAGCGCCATCTGTTCGAGAGTAATAAAACTTATAATGAATAACAATAATCAACATTGACAATAATTTAGTTTTTAATTAAAAAATAATGAGGTCATTAATCGAAATATAAGTTATCCTATCTCTCAAGTTGGACCAAATTATACATAAATGCTAACGTTTTATGAAGATCAGTTGAGTAATTTCGGAGTTCATCGTGGACAAACACTGGATTTTTGTGTATTTAGATTAGAAAACAGCGATGATATCCTAGTTGAAGTGAACCGCCTTACGACAGGATAGGAAAAAAAATTGAGTTATGTCACATGTTAAACGTAGGGTAGGTATGTATAACACATATTCCTAAACAGGCATTGGACTGGAATCCTCAGGATGGGCAGAGACGTGGTCGATCAATATAGTCCTGGTGAAGAGAGACTGTTAAGACTGATTACTTGAGAGTGAGATGAAGCGTTAAGCCATCGACAGAAGGAAACGGAAAAGCATCGTGTCCCGCCTCGCCCTCTGCACCACCAATTTGGTGACATAGGATATCAAAAGAGAGAGAGTATGTATAAATGTGAGTGTAGCAGTACTAGTAGTATACCAAAATGAGTAAATGAATAGTTAAGTATTAATTCTTCGCCTTCGTATAGTATATAGTTTACGAGCATGGTTCTTACTTCGCGGGTACACACTGACACACACAATGTTTTTTTAATAGCTTTCGAATCCTACAATGTCTCTTTGGATTATGTGAATAGAAGAGAAGATGGATTTAATGTATTTTACAATGGATCATCGTGTTAACTTTAATCATGTTACAAATCATTGAATTAGTAACACTGATTATTTTAAATTAAGTTACTGTAGTTTATTGTTTTTTACCAACTTCAAAAAGGAGAAGAAAATGGTATCGATTTAGAAAATTATTTTTTTATTGGAAAGCGTATATTTTAAAGGAAGTCCCATTTTAGTTTTATTAGCATTGGTCCTTGGATTTGGATTGGACGAGACCTTGGAGTAACCTCAAAGTTAAGCAGGAAATATATAATGGTTGAGTTTTTGTTTAAGTTTCTGATAATCTAAGACTAGTTAGGTACCTATATAACTATGGTCAAAATCGTTCTGATTAATTTTGTAGAGTAAAAAATTTTGATGTCGGCTTTATTATTGGTAAAATTTTCTTGTATTAAATTAAGTATTCGATAAGATTATGGTTACAAAAATGATATATTTCTTTACCTGGCCAACCCTAAAGCTATCCGTAAAGCCTCCGCCCCAGTTAAGCTCCTCTTCGAGGCTGCATTCACGAGTTCCGCGTTACGGCGCCTTCTCTTCCTCAATGTGGTGGTGCGTGTTGGAAATGTCACGGAACGCTCCACCGTCACGTCAGAACGAGACGGAGATACGTACCTACGTAAGAAAGAGTGAAACGGATATATTTATGTCAATTTATACAAAAATAATGCCGACGTCTGCAATGAGCAGGACATACGTGTCTTACGGACTTCTTCGGCTGATATACAAGAAATAAGAAGAATAGAAGAATAGATAAGTAGTTTCACTACAAAAATAATTATTTAGTCCCAAACTCACAATTATAATAATCTCTAAGGAATATATTCAAATGTGTACATTAAAATAAATATGTACCTTATATTTGTAGCAAAAAAATGCTTTCTAGCCCATTTTATATCAATGTTTTTTAGATATGATAAGCTAAAATGAATATTGTATAGTAAATGCATAATTATCCAGAACAGTACAAAAGAAACAGCTCAAAAAATTTTAGTTGTTCGAAGTGTATACAGTGGTTTTTCGTCTATGCGTGTTTCGATAGTCTAACAGTTTTCCCGCTTTTTTATACTTTACTAGCTGACCTGGCGGACGTTGTTCTGCCTTGATAATAAAAAAATGCTAAAAGTTAACCGCACCGCCACCTACCGGGTCCAATTGTGAATCTAAACCGTTCTCGGATCCACTGAAACACGCAAACAAAGTTTTATTAAAATCGGTCCAGCCGTTTAGGAGGAGTTCAGTGACATACACACGCACAGAAGAAATTTGTATATAAAGATTGGTTTGAGCGATTAATCACATCATATAAAATGACGACATGACCTAAGATGGTAAGCACGCTAAATCTAGAAGAGACTGGCTCTTAAGTGCAGCTACCGGCACCCCAACAGGTGCAAACTGTTGAAATATCTATCTATCTTAAGAGTTGTAGTAATTCGGTTTGTCCTTATATAGGGTATTTTCGAATTTTTCTTCAGGATAGTTCTGAATAGGTTCCATAGATGTAAAAAAATCAGGCCAAATTGTAGCTTTTAATTTAAACTTAGGACGTGCCCCACGACGGCCAAAGTTTTAAATAGAAAACACATGGGAAAGGTTATGTTTATAGAGTTATAGTTAATCGGTTGGTCCTTATATAGGGTATTTTCGAATTTTTCTTCAGGATAGTTCTGAACAAGTTCCAAATATGTAAACAAAATCATGCCCAATTGTAGCTCTTAATTTAAACTTAGGCCGGGCCCTACGACGGCCAAAGTTTTAAATAGAAAACACATAGGAAAAGTTATGTCTATAGAGTAATAGTTATTCGGTTGGTCCTTATATAGGGTATTTTCGAATTTTTCTTCAGGATAGTTCTGAATAGGTTCCAAATATGTAAAAAAAAAATCATGTCAAATGGTAGCTCTTAATTGAAACTTAGGCCGTGTTCCACAACGGTCAAAGTTTTAAATAGAAACACCATGGGAAAAGTTATGTTATTACTTTCGATTTTTTTAAGTCATCAACTAATGAATGGATTATATTGACACGTAAATATTCCGGTAACAAATTTAACACACTACAAAAAAAGTCTCGTGATTTTTGCTAACATGAAGGTTCGAAAGTTATTTGAGGTCAGAATAAATGTTCTTACCAATTCCATGGCTTTTATATTTTTATCTTGGTTTAAGGAATCAAAAATACACACATATACACACATTTTTTAAATTCTAATAAAACTTACTTCCACCATTGCCTCGGATTATAATCAGTGACTCCACTCGACGCCGAGCGCAACCATTCGTTTGCTTCATAACCGGGATATAAATTAGACATGTCGAATAAATTGTGATTATAAACGTTCGTCCCTGAGTTCTTATACAACTTCTTGTTGTACTCCTGGTCGTATTGGCTGTGCGGGTTCCAATACCCGTTGGGGGAGTAGCCGTGGAAGCCGAATTTGGAGAAATTTGCCGACTGGAAAGCGTTCACGTTGTAAGGTGACGGGTCGATCGGAGACGGCGGCTGGAGCGGTGTTTTGTGGGAATATCCATCTGAAAAAGTTAGTATATTTAACATTACACAACCGTAATAACATTACCATACAATATCTGTTGTTTACGCTAAGATTCCAACTTACATTTAGACTTAACATGTACTAAGCATTTTGGAGTGCGAAAATTTTCCGAATGTTGAAAACAACTAAAACGCGTTATGAATCAATTTTACTACAGTTTTAATTTTGGGTTCTTTTACTTTCGATATATAATTTATTTACATTTCCAAGAAATGTATTTTCTGTTTCATGGATTTTGAAAAGCCAATCTGAACAATTTTAACGAATTTCTTCTGTAGTGCTTGTTCTTTCACAAAATGTCTAATACATGAGATATTCCGGAGAAAATTCACGTTTAAACGCTCATATTTAGTAATTCGTGAGTTTTATATTTACATTCTTAATAAATACTTGTTCAAACATTTGTACGCAAAATTTTGCTAAAATCAACATTTCGAATACTTTTTATAAGAAACGAAATAATACGAATTAAAATATTTTATAGCTTTTTGTTATTGATTTAATGAGACGTAACTATGTTATAAAACAATAAATCTTAGCAATTATTAATTAAGAAATGAATCTTAAAAAAATCAGCAGCAAATTGAGAGACGCATACTTTTTTTTTTTTTCGAACTGACTACGCTTTTGACCCAGCAAGGTCTTAACAGTTTCACCGGGCTATTAAAGCGAGCGTTTAAGGCACTCAGCCGATTTTATATTGACAACTAGCTCAAGGGTGCACGGCACACCTCGGCTTTGGCTGTTGCCTGATACATGCAATTCGCGATCTATTTTTTTTTTTTTATGAGGGGAAAATTCTACCTGGATACCCTCACGCCGTCGGGGGCACCGTGAGGGTATGTCAGACTCCCACTGACTAAAAACCCCCAGTGTACCTCTGCCGCTATAGTCGGGGCGACACGCGATCTCTAAAGATTTCAGCGTGCCGCCCCAGCGGTTGGCCCAGCAGCGAGAGCGCCGCCGCCGGGCCCCGTCCTGTTAGGAGACAGCCGGGTACACACCGGCTGTCTCCTTCGTCTGCCGAACCTGTGCAATGGGAAGATGGGCCCCCGATCCATCCTCCCTAGATCCGGCTAGGGTGGGAGGAGGCGGTCAAACTGCCGCCTCCTCCTGCCTGTCCTCCGTTGGCGGAGA
>MU159160.1:42579-75972 GCA_015888305.1 Antheraea pernyi | reverse complement strand
CCTCCACACAAATGTGGGCCCCCGGAGGTGGCCCCCGCCGAGGCCCGTGAAACATTAAGGCCTCGGTCTTGTTGAGGGCCACCTCAAGGCCCAGCCTTCTGATGCGCCCGACCACGATAGTTATGGCCTCCGTGGCCAGGCGCACCAATTCGGTGAATTCCCCGCCCCGGGCTACGACTAGGGTGTCGTCCGCGTAGCAGATGAGGCGCGCTCCAGAAGGGAGCGCGCCGCGGAGCACCCAGTCGTAGCCCATGTTCCACAGGAGCGGGCCCAAGGCCGACCCCTGTGGAACCCCGCACGCCGTGTTGCGTCGGACCATCCGTCCTCTGGCGTCCACGAAGGCGACCTCTCTACCTTCTAGGTACGCCTCCAACAGCCGCCGCAGATACGGGGGCACCCCGAAAAAGCGAAGCGCCTAACGTATGACAGCGTGCGGCAGGCTGTTGAAGGCGTTGGCGATGTCTAAGGACACCGCCAATACCCTATCCCCCTGAGAGGTCGCCTCCGCGGAGACCTGTTTGAGGAGGGTCAGGGCGTCCAGCGTGGAAACTTGTGCTGCTGGACGACACCGGGTAGGCGCTCGAGAGAATCGTTGCCTCCCGGGTCGTCCGTCATTTAGACGAAGTGGGGCCGAACCTGTCGGACGCGCAGTTCGGCTTCCGGTCGGGGCGTTCCACGCTGGACGCCCTGACCCTCCTCAAACAGGTCTCCGCGGAGGCGACCTCTCAGGGGGATAGGGTATTGGCTAACTATTCATACATATATGAGTTGTTGAAACATATATGTGTACCAAGCATACATTCCTCAACAACTCTTATATATATTTCGTATCGGATAATATCCTAAACAATTTCAGTTTGATAAGGGAAAACAATAAAACCCTTCCACTTGCCTGTGTATGCGTGTATGCGTGCACGTGTGTGGAGGTGATATGTGTAATGTTGTCGCAGTGATGTAAGATTTTGTGTGACTGTATCGCGCGAGCAACGTACTCAAGGGCTCCACGCCGAGGGAACGGACCTAGGCTTGAGCCGTTGCCGAGGGGGGCCTAGTCTGGTGTGCGGGAGCGAAATTTACCCCCAGACCACGGCGGCGTGATCTGTGGTTACGCGGGCGTGGGCGTGAGCACGCTCTGTTTGGAGAGACAGGCTGGTACTGATCGTTCACTGCCGTTATTTCATCGGGAGGGTCGGTAAAAATATGTCGCGGACGTCTTTTACAACGCGCAGCGTTTGTTACGGGTTCGTATTTTGCGGCGGATACCACGAACGGACTGGGATGATTCGCGGCTTTTTCAAAATAACTAATCGTAAGTGATTTGAGAGACGCATACTAATATGTACTTTTGTAAGTGTTTGTACTTACCATGATTGTATCTTGAAGGGAACTTGTTGTAATTCTTTGTTGGATAGTAAGCGTCATTCACTAATGAGATTTGATCGACGTGCGGCAACGAGTTAGGTCCAGTTTCGTATGGATACTCCGGCTTCACTGTCGTAGTGAAATCGTCTCTGCTCTCATCAGACAAAAGGGTTCGGATGTCATACTGGCCGGCTTCAATCAGCTGCCGAATCACTTTCCTATAATGTTTAAAAGGTAATTTAAAAAAATGGAAATATATTTTGGAAACGCAATACGATGCGATGTATCAACACCCGATGTGCATAGTTTGAAGATATCAGATAAAATATTATGAATAACGAAATAAATTCAATTCTAAACCACGAGATGAAGATCTTAAAGAAGAGTTATGTAAATCTTTCAAACACAATTAAATAAATGGTATAGCTAATCTTATTAACTAGAAGTTCAAACTTTATGAAGACTTATTGTGGTCACCTTAAAAAAGTTCTTCCCATCGCATGTTCAAAACGAGACACATTAGATTTTTTTTTAATGTCATAGCAGGCAAACGAACAGGTGGGTCACGTGATGTTAAGTGATCACCACTGTCCATAGACACTAATAACACCAGGGGAGTTGAAAGTGCGTAGCCAGCTTGTGTTCGGGGGAAAGGGAGGGAGGGGGGAGAGGAGAGGGGAGGGGAGGTGGGTCTCCGGCGCTCTCACTGACCGAACGAAACGCAACAATACAAGCACTGTTACTTCACGTCGGTTACCCCGAACGAGCCGACCCATTCATGCTGAAACCAGTAATAGCTTCAGCGTGGCTCTACCACCTACAAAATTGCATTCTTTTGCAAATTGCATTGATTTCTTTGCACTATTGGTATAGTTATTTTGATACTTCACATTACAGTGTAAGAAAATATATATTTTTACTATATACAGTATTCATAATATTTTTTTTATAAATACTAAATATTAAAATAATTAATACTAATTGTAAAAAAAAATACTTATTACATACTTTAGTGTTTGAATCAATATGGATTTAATATTATAAACTGCTGAGATTCGAGGGGAATTCGCTCTCAAATGCAGCTGCCGAGACATTCCCATATATGGTTATCAAATTTTTTGCTAGTAGATCATAGCAAAATTGGTGGTTTTGGGGTGTAAGGGGTGTCGAATAACATCTAAGACTTGAGACATCCAAGCCAACCTCACCTGCACGTGGTGAACCTAAAATAACCTGAATAACGAACGAGGAAATGGCGATAGTGGGGTGGTAGAGTTCTACAGCCTGACTGGGTCGCAACCACCATGTATATGGCGAAAAAGCCCGTCATAGTGATTCGCTTCTGCGGGTCGCGTTTCGGAATCAGCCTGTGCATATCCAGTTTTTCGCAGGCCGGCATGACAGTGGCGACCGGCGATGGATAGTGTGTCACTCGGTGGTCGCCATTGTTTTTGGATTGTACTGTTCTTACCATCAGGCACAGTGCAGTCACTTTGCCGTGCTACAATAAAAAAAAAAGCAAAAATGTATATTACTTACTCTGGATATTGATCTGGATGTAAACAGTAAGTTAATCCGGGTTGTGCGCACGGCGGTGATCGTCCAGGTGGCGCCGGGTCGAAAGCACAGTTCTGTCCGTACGGACAACTGTATCCGTCACCATGGACCACAGCCCATATCAACTGAAATCAGTAAAACAATGGTTAACCAATTTTCAAGTTTCAACTCTATACATTTTTTCTCAGTCAATGCTCACTGGCAGGCCTATGACCATTTCCGCAGTAAAGATATATTATATAGCAATGCTTTGATAACAATTAACCCCTGGACTCTCCAAAACCGTTAGGTATAAGCTTCACACAGATGTATGTAGACCTTATAATCCACTGGTCACTGTTGACAGTATAAATAAAAAAACCCGTATTTATGACAAAATTTGAAAACAGACACAATAACATATTATATAATGTTAAATTACAATAAAAATAAATGACTAAATATTTAAAAACATGATCCGATATTTAGAGATCTGAGTTTAAAAAAATCAGCCGAGGGGTTAAAAACAAAATAAACCGATATAAATAAAAAAATAAAAATAATTTATATACACTTTAACGGTGTTGGTTTTGGCAATATGTGCATTGGAGTCGAATGAAGAATGGCATATATAACATTATGACTTTTGAAACCATTATACAGTAAATTATGCTTATTCGCGGTTTTAGTATTCACGAGCGAAAAATTTTTGATCACTTTCTGTATATGTTGATCGAAAATTAGCAGCGTGTACGTAATGCGTTGTTGTAATAATCCGGAAGTGCCGGAAATCCTGAAAGCGGATAATATAATCATTTCTTTGTATATTCTTTGTACTACTTTCCTATCGAACTGCGTGATCCCCCAACAGTTTCCTAGATAGATTATTATTGGTCTAGATTATTACACAGAGAGAAACAGTAAAGTAAGAGCCCCAAAAGCAAGGGCAACAGATGAAGAAACCGATCTGCATTCGTGTCGCGTAATTGAAAGCGGTTTAACATCTAATCTAACGCACTTTATGCATTAAACACCGCCCTCGCACTATATCGAAAGCGATCTGTATTTATAACGCAGTTTTCTAAAGTTCAGTATTATCTTTTACTACCTGACTTTTAATAAATAATGTTTTTCTGTTACCTCAATATATATGTACGTGCAAAGTTCGTTCATAAATTACATGACCAATTATTATTATTCTTTTACTAGGGTAAACTTTTTAAAAACGTAATGATTTTATTATAATATAGTGCCACACTTGTACTATGTATATTAAAGTAACTATACATCATGAGAGCTTCAAAAACTTAAGGTAATCTTTATATATAAATTTCTTCTGCGCGTGTGTATGTCACTGAACTCATCTTAAACGGCTGGACCGATTTTGATGAAATTTTGTGTGCGTGTTTGAGTGGATCCGAGAATGGTTTAGATTCACAATTGGACCCGGTAGGTGGGGCTGCGGATGACTTTTTTTTTAATTATCAAGGCAGGACAACGTCCGCCAGGCCCGCTAGTATTAAATAAATATAACGTATGTTCGGCTACCGTAGACAAGCTAAAAGCCCGTAGGAAAAAACTGATTTTCTTACAACTTTATGATAATATCTAAATTTTGACATCAATTTTGAATATCGATAAAATCTTTATTCTTAAAACTAACCAGAATAACTTCTTACTACAATCCAATTGTACATATGACTCGTTTTTACAATGAGCTCGCAACCAAGAACATCTCATTAGACATGTATGACCATAGAGCTTTTAAATTCAAAAGAACGATTGAATACATTTTGTATCCATGAATATTTTAAAAACATTCTGTAAACTATATTGCAATATTCTTGATTATTTTTGCCATTTTTTTCTATTAGTTAATTTTTTGTTTTGTATAGATGCCTTCATTTCTTGCTCTAGCTTTGTTTTCGTTTTCATGTTTATTATTATTTAATGTTACATAATTTAATTTTGCGATATTATTAATAGTGTAATTAATAATCGTTGTCATAAAGAGTTGTAGGTTTTCAGTCCAGTATGCTCCTAGTGTCTAGTGTCATTATTAATAGATACATAAACCCACTTGGCCACAATAGAAGATCAGCGCTGGGGCCATTTGTAAAGGTGGCAACCAGCACATGCTGAATTGTGCACCTTTGCAGTTAAACCGTGGTATAATTTTAATACGTTTTAACGTACAGTCTTTATTTCTTTTCTATATTATATACATCTTTGTAACTCTATTTTTCTACTATTGTGTTATCCATGTGTTTGCTGCAATAAACATATTTTCTTTCTTTCTTTCTTTTTCTCCTTATTATTGTTATTATATTGTTCAATAGACTGTTGACAGTTGCATCCTTTACAATTCTAAATAAATATAACAGGATATATTGATGTATATCCCAGAAGACTCGGAAAATGTTGGTTATCTCCAAGATAAATACTATTAATCACAGTTAATGAGGTGGCATTTAATGTTCAACTTATATTTGTTTCGATTATTGTTGGTCTTCAACAAAGATTAATTAAAAATTTAATAAATTTTATTCATTGCCGTTCTTTTCAGATAACATTTTAGCTAAAATATGGATGCTTTAATTTATATAACGACTGTAGGGTCTCAGGTATTAATCATTCTAATTATATCATGGAAGTCAATAAATGAATTCTTTAGATAATTCGTTTAAATTTTAAAATTTGATTGTTAATCTTTACACAGTGACAAATTGCACAAAGCAGTCGATGTCTAATGATAGATTTTAAAATTTGTTTTAAAAGTGTTATAGTTTGTAGTAATCAAAGTAAAATATTGAAGTGAAACTTCTTATGGCATGGTAGGAAAAAAATTCGATACGTGTTGTTCATTAAGCCTAAGATAGGCATGTATTTATAAATATGCACAAACGATCGGAGTCTAGTATTATTACAAAGAGGAGTAAATGTAAACAGTTTCAAAGTAAAGTTTTACCTACCTTTTTTGTGAAAGCTATTATTTCCAAAATATAGAAACATAAAGTCAATTAAACTGGGTTACTGGATACAATATTTACAGTGTACATTTTACAGTATTCAATTAATTAATTCCAAGTAGACTAACTTTATTTACAACTTTGCATTTTAACAGGCTACCTTGGTAATTTTAAAAACCGAAATGAAGTTGCAGGCGATTGTACAATATTCCGAAGGCTTTTACTTGCATTTCGTGTATCCGATTTCTTATTCGTTTTTTTTTGCGTTGTTTTAACTTTGTTTTAGCTTACACTATTTTCTATGTCATAAACGAATGTTACATATCGATGTGATGTAACCGCATTGCGCGAACGACATTAAGGACGCAAGGCCCCCACACGACCACACCGTTAACGAGAGCATCGTCTGCCTGACAATGGATAACAACGCAGCAATTGGAGCAATCTATATTATATACCATTAACAAATATTGTTCGCTAATGTTCGTACGATCGTTGTACCAAAAGATTTTATGATTAATAGGCATTCACTTTTTATGGCACTTTATTTTTACAGTTTATGCCAATCGTAAAAATTGAGAGTATCGAAACGGTGGAAGCAGATCTTATCATTAAGTCGAGAGATCGAGTTTTTGTGGCATCTGAGAATTGATGCTTTATGGTATTATTTCCCATCCAATTCACTTGTGCACAATAACGGAAATATATTACGTAAAACATGACCAATATCGCAAAATATAGAGTTAAAACACACAAAATATAAAATCCACTACATGCCAGACTGAGATCCCGCCAAAAATCCAGCGTAATAATTGCACCTCAAATTTTGATCACAGACTAAAAACTATAACAGTGCTTATGCTGCCATCTTCTTAATATTTCATTGTATCACTTTTAGGTCACACTGGTACAATCAACATTTTCAATTTACATAATAAAAAAAACATAAATTCAATATTTAATCAAATATAGTTAGGCCAATATGGTTCTCAAGGCCTCAATTGTCAGGTGTGTAGTAAGTACAAAGTACTAAGTAATTACATGGCCGTGTCTGAAATATTTAGTAAATGCCACCTTATTGTATACGACTTTGTTATCATTAAGGTACGATACTTTTTCTCTTTATTGACGTCTTATAAATCGATGAATGCAGGCTGCATGCACGAAAAAGCATGACTCATTGTCACGTTCCACCTGAGCCGAGCGTGCAAGCGAGAGCGTGGAATAAGCGATAGCGAGGCACGGTCGGCCTAAGCGTTCGACTTGTGACGCATCTATCTCTCTTCCACTCTATCGGCCGACTCGTTCGAGTCTTTATCACGTTATTAATTATTACTACACGTTATTAATTATTATTACACGTTATTAATAAATTATCGTCCGTAAACAGACTTTACAGACAACCAATTTTTTTTATCAATTGAAGGTTCCCCATCTTCTTTTCTGAACTCCTGACAGCGTGAATGCAAAGTTTCATCAACCTTTGAGTAGTTAAAACGCGAAAACGTACCAAATAAACTCACATCTACAATTATAACATTACTTACAATCTAGATAATCGAATTCTATGTTTGCCCCATTTAGAGTGTAAAGTTATATTACATCAAGCACAATTACTGGAATAATTTAGACGAATTGCATAAGTCCTTTCAATTTCCAAGAACCGGGTACAGTCACTGAACGACATTTAGAAATAGGTACAACATCAATATACCTATACTTCTGGCGGTATGATGATACATAACGATGTAATCATCGCCTAAATATGTAAATATTTGTATTTATTACTGTTTTCTACTGCATTATTTTGCTATGTTATGTTTTGTTAGACCAATAATGTTTTGACGCTAACGTCGAAAGCTGTTGCTAATTCAGTCGTAGATTGTGTATCATCACCTTCCACAATCGCTTTTAATTCGTCATTGTCGACCAAAGTCTTCGGACGACCGCGAGGTTCATTTTTTAGGTCGAAATTCCCAGAACGGAAACGAGCAGTGACTACTTTTGGAAAAAGAATTCCATATTTTTAAAATAAAATTAATTTGAAATTAGAATTCTTAGCCAAACAAAAATTATTTTGATTTGAAATGGCCAGTACTGCAGAACGGCAATTTCATAGGTAAAGACCTATTATTTAATCGTATCCTTAGGCTCACTCCAATTTTTAGATCTATTAGACAAGCAACAGACCGTAATATTATGCAAAACACAAACTTATTTTTGTGTCAGTCCCTCTTATAGTATTTTACTGTTTTCTATATTGGAAAGAAGCTAGCAAAACCATTATATTACTCTCACAAAGAGCTCAAAGATCCATATTGAAGGTGATGTACCTCCGACTTTATAGGTACCCGATAATATATCTTTACTTTACTGTCTTAACTTAACTTGAAGTTAAATATAAGTTATCACAAACGAATTTGATACTTTTATAGTTAACAAATTTATTTCATGCACTTCAATCTTCGATCAACAATAATCGAAGACTTTAATTCGTGATGGCAGAGAAAATTAAATAACGGTTTTAAGCGATAAGATATTGTTAATGAATATTTATCTAAATAAAAACTTGGACTTGAACCAAAAATGTTAATTGCATTGATAATAAAAAAAAAATCCTTAACATCACCCGCAGCGCTACCTACCGGGTCCAATTGTGAATCTAAACCATTCTTGAATCCACCTAAACGTACACAAAAAATTTCATCAAATTCTGTCTAGTCGTTTAGGAGGCGTTCAGTCACATACACACGGACCGAAGAATTATATATACGAAGTTAGAGATGACACATCATTTTAGTATTTCTAAAATAAACAAAAAATATATATGAAAAGGCGAAACAACGTGAAAAATATTTACCAACGTAAGTCCGCCTTGTGAATGTATTTAGGAATATGCAATATATTAAAGTCATAATATTTTTTGAATATTTTAAATATATGCTTAACATACAAAGGGGTATTGTGAAATATGACTAATTGTTTAGTAAAAGAGATGCGTTGAGCTCCATTGTGTTGGGCATTAGTTATACAAACTAGTCCAAGGACGTTACTCATATCCGTTTTAAAAATATTTAAGTATAATATCTATATTGTTTATTATTCAATATTACTTTTGTTATGGACGCAAGACAAAGTGACTGCACTGTGTCTGATGGTAACATTCCAATCCGAAAATAATGTCGAGCACCGAGAGTATTGCAACTCATTGGAAGTAGTCGCTGATATTTGATCGATGAAGGTATTCGTTGCGAATACCCGTGTAATTAACAGATCGAAATTCATCTTGTTATTTCCTAGATCATTTGACAAGGGAAGGGCCAAACACCGATCTGATTATGCTCTGCAACCGATTATAGGACACGTAACAGCGACCAATTTCAGGTAGAAGCAGCAAAGTAATATACAATCAAGTACTTAGAATACACACTGACTGATCTCGAATTGGGGCAAAAAAAACTGTGACGATATATCACCGTGTATAAGTTGGTAGCGGACCAGTCGGGTATACACATCGTAGTACCTCGTTTCAGTACTAATTACATGGCATTATTGTTAATACACCTAATACATGGTAGTTGCAATGCAGTCGGACACATTTGCCGAGTCCTTTTTTCTTTTGCTTTCTCTATTTCAGTAAATATTATAATAAATGTTATTTTGCACTTCCACCTGGAATTGATTAGCAGCTGCCACATCTCACTGCAACAAAAAACGTTTGATTCCATTTGCGCAAGGTGTCCCTGAAAAATTGAAATCTGAAACTAGTAATAGAAAGAGGGAAATATTAGTAACAAAACGTGTTTTGGCAAGGTTATCATTGAATATCACTCTACCCAACGACCTAATCGGTTCGGCAGAGCAGCTAAAGTCGGTCATAGGTAATTTGTGGCATATTTCTTGTTCTGGAAAGTTGTGAATTGCAGAGTAAGCCGCATCATCTGCGAACAGCGCTATTAGCTCTTGACTATTGACCCGATGAACGTAGTCTGTATATCTGGCATATAAGAAAGGCGACAGTCAGCTTTTGTGTTGTGTCTCGGCGCGTACCAAGCGTTCCGTAGTAGGACCTCCTTGGCCTCCAACCGCATTTGTCTGGAGGTCTTCCCTAAAATCTATTGAAACACAAGCGAAATAACAATGGCACAAATTGTTATTAAAGAAAAATAATTACTTTAATTTCTTTTTTTGGTTACGCAACTGGATACCGTCTTTGTATTGAAAATAATTTAGGTAACTCTGAACCACACGTTTAAGAACCTTCTTGATCCGCGATATTTAATTACATACGATAGTAAATAAAAATAACTTCAAATCAGCGCTATAACAGAAATCGTGAGACCGAAAATACCATGCATTTATAGTCTGAAATATTACTACCTGTACACAGTCTCTTGTCACGAAATAACTATAACTTTATAGGCTTGATAACTTGTTGACATGACTAAAATAGTCATAGTGTAATAGACAAGTCGACGTATCACGTCTAATGCAGGTAGTACCTGTTTGTGATATAGCAAGTACATTTATTCAGACATAACTGAGAACTATAAAAAAGTAAGGCGAAGGAAAGCTGTAAATAATAGAACAACAGATTAAAAATAGAGAAAGCGGTCACATAAAAAGTGCAATAAAACGGTGTAGTGGTTCTAAGTGAAATCAGTGAGATAAAGCCAACACCACAGTCTGAATACTAAATATATCCTTGCTACACCGATATGAAAACATAGCGTTCAATATTTCGCACACACCGACTGCGTTTTTTTAATATCATTTTATAAATTAAGGTAATAAGGAACTTTCTGTGTAACGAAGAGTGTTGGACTAAATACTGTGTCGGGTATATTGGGAGGAATGAATGCAAGCGGTCTTCGTGTATTGGAGAACAGCGAGACACACGCTCTTCTCGCTTTTTTTTTAAGTTTCATTTCTACCACGTGTGAACTACATACATGTTTTTTTAAGTTCCCAATTACGAATACATATGAGCAATTTAGAAAAATACCAACAATGTGGTTGCAAATCCTAATATAGTAAGCTATTATCACTAAGTTATCATCGATTTACTGTTTCCTATTCAATAATTCAATTCATTCAATAATTGCATAGTTGATTCTTTCACTGAATGTGACGACGGTAAAAATATAAACGGAGGAAATGAAAGAAGAAAAAGGAAATGAAAGAAGTAATCTGTAGTGCCCTGGCCAACCAATAATATTCTTGGCTGATCGACTAGTTTGTTCACTATTGAGAAAACCCAAATTACAATCAGTTTTATACCATATAAACTTCAGAAAGTAAGAAAGTGACACTAACCAAGACATTTCGTAACAATATCAACAATTTATATTATAATAATTGAAAGCAATTTTTAAAATAAGATACATTGGATATACTTAATGCGTATTAAGTAACGCGTTGCTAATTCATTTCAAAGTAAAGCTTTCTTAATTTGTGTTACATGTGTATTCTCTCAGGCGTTTTAATGATGATTAATTTTCACGCTCTTTAAGCACGATACGCCTGAATCAAGCCTAATGTGAGAGGTAGCTCTGCATGCGTTCTCAGAACATCGTTAAGCGCAATTTATTCATATCTCTGATGGTTTCACGTAGATTTCTTCAGTCTTTTGATAGAATGTTAACGAATCTAGTTAGCAAATATTCTACAAGGTTAAACAGCCACGTTTCTTTAGGGTTGCTTTTATATAATTAGTTATCTCCTTATTTCGTTGTAAAAGTTCTTATATTCATGGGTGGGCGATAAATGCCATTCGTTTATTTATTAGATTAAAAAAGTAATGAAATTATTTATTGGACATAGTTAATTTATTAATTACCCATTCACTAACCTTAATATTTAATTCTTTATATTTCAAAATTAGTGAAATCCAATTTTTGTCTAACCTAATAATTTAAGTTATTGTTCAAAATCTTTAAATTTTGTACATACAAAATATGAAGATCATAAAAAAAAAACTAAAAACCTTATTAAAATTTGAACTATGTTCTCGGTGTATAAAAATTGGAAATCTTAAAAGAATTAAACATAAGATGTTTAATTATAATTATATTAATAATTAAAATTGGATTTAGCTCATTTTGAAATTTAACGTCTTATATATAAATTATATATATATTCTATATATAGGCTTATGTCCGAAAGGGCTGCTCATATATTGACGAGATTTTATATCAACAAATAAAATAATTATCCTATTATTATCTAGACCACATACATTATTACATCTTCAAATAAAGACCTCGTAGGGATAAAATTTATCATAAATAACTTAAAATCACTTGGAAAGGAATTGTAAGAAATCTATCAATTTTTTTTGTTATTTTAAATTATAAAGAAAGAGATATATTCTTGGTAGGCATGTATTATTCCCTTTTCATATTAAAAAAAAAAGATGTACTGTTATCAAGATTTTATTCGCATTATTGGTAATTATAGTGAATATTTAATATTAATGTGTCCTTGGGTATCACACTTGATTCTAAATTACAATGGGGTCCTCAAATAACAAAATTGGCAGGAAGATTACGTTCTGCTGCGTGCGCAGTTCGAAAAATTCGCCAGCTAACAGATATTGCCACGGCTAAGTTGGTCTACTTCGCTTAATTCCATAGCTTAATGTCTTATGTTATCTTCTTCTGGGGGACAGCATCTGAGGTGGACACTATATTCCTACTACAAAAAGTGGCAGTTCCAACAATTTATAATTTGAGGCCTCGTTATTTAAATTAAAGACTATGTTTCAGGAATTCGGTATTTTAACTCTGCCCTCAGAATATATTCTTGAGAGTTGGCTATATGTCCGCAAAAACTTAGATAATCTGTATTTAGTAATATACCGGCATAATGTATATACTAGAAATAATAACAGACTTGTCACTCCATGTTTCAGACTCGCTAAGACCAGTAACAGTCTCTTAGGTAATAGTGTTAAATTTTATAAAATGTCCCAAAGCACATTACCTATTTGTTAGATAGTAAGTTCAAGTGTTAAGTCAAGCGAGTCTTAACACATAAAGACTATTACAGGGTGGATCAATATGTGAACGATGGTGACATTTCTCTCTGTGCATCCACCAAAAACGAATGTAACTGTATATGTTTATTATGTTGTAATAATTTAAAAGTATGTTATGTATTATGAAAAGATACACCGGATCGAGTTTCTTGCCGGTTTTTCGCCATGACTGGTTTATTTTCCGAACCTGTGGTAGTTTTGACGTTCACAAGTGCTTTTTTAGGGCCTAAATTGAATAAAGAGTATTTTGATTTTGAATGAATTATATCGATGCTTGAATTCTTGTCACCTCTACCAGTAAACGAAGTTTAAAATAAAAGAAAATGTATATTCACTATTATATTACCATAATATTATATGACATGGTTGAAACTGTACTGTACAATGTTAAAATCCAAAAGAATAATTTGTGTGTTAAACGCACTACGAAAGCACGCGTAAATATAATAAACACGAGACCCTAATCACTATATAACCATTTTTTAATTTTTCACACACATTTTCGCATTTTTCACGCCCATCGTTAGTGGAACCAGTGCGCACGTTCAAATTTGACGAATGGAAATTAATTTTAGCGTTTACCGTATTACGCGCTCAATTACCGGCGTTTGGTTGTGTAACGTCTAACCTTATGTTTTCATGGCGATATCTTGGAATCACGTTTGTGTCACTTTCTATTGAAGTGGCTTTCGTTTTCCTGAAATCTTTTTCGTTTTTTATGTAATAGTCTTAATTTCATTCGGATAAAAATTGTGGTGGTTAAATTATTGTTTTTATTTCATGAAAATTATTTAAAATTAAAAAAATGTTCATTACCTTGCATAATTCTATTTTTTTTTACTAAGGATTCTAAAAATTATAAGCATTTGCTTCAGCTAAAATCTTAATTGTTGAATCCACCTCCTTTATAAGTGTTTAGACAAGAGGTTATTATCTGCAGTTTTACTAGCGTTTATGTTTATAAATGTGATTTATTATGAAACCAGTTAATATGTTGTTAATTAAAATAAATTCCTAACGAACTATTAAGGTTTCAAGTTTCAAGTTTATTAAGGTTTCAACCGTGTGATTTATCACCTCCTTGACAAAGGCATCTAACGTGCTGCCCTAACGGTAGATCTCGGTTTTCGATAATTACATAACTAACTCTCGAACTTCAATAGTCTGGGCCACGTCACACGGCCAGCCCACACTTTCAATTTCTTGTGGCTTACCATACGTACTGATCTACATTTTGTATTGTAATTAATTCGCTCCTAAGGTTCGCAGTGTGACATTAAATAGCATTCTTTAATAAAAAATTTAAAATATGCAGAAAACATTCGTAAATCTGACTGACTGGGACTTTCAGAGATTAGTGCATTGATGTAAACTAGTGGTCACACTGGGATCGAAGTTCATTATTGTTTTTTTTTTGGAAAACGTGCAATCAGGTTATAGTCGTTGCATATAATTTTGTCGTGTTTAGTTCTTGTAAGCTGTAAATACGTCATTATGCATTAATTTTCAATATATTGAAATACATATAATATAGTCGATGTTTTAGTCGCTATTCTAGCGTAAGCGAAATACGACTCGAGCATGTCGAGGTTATCAGAGATGCAAGAAAGTTTCCCCTAACCAAAAATCGCGGCTAAAGAAATTTCACGTCAAAAACTTAATAATAATATAAAGTAAAATAAGTAATCGATAATATTTACTACATAAGAAACGCGTCCAAAGTCACGGGCATTTCCTAGTTGTCATATAATACTAGAAACCTTAATATAATTTACGGCCAAGCCTATATTTATTGTAACAATAGATATGATGTAATTACGTTCGCTGATCATAAATTATAATAAAATAAATCTATTAACATTCGACCCCGCCCTAAAGCTTTAAGGAATCGTGACCGGTAATTAATACATAGCTCAAATAAATCGAAAGTGCGCGACAAAACCAAGGATAAGCACGAACGCTGCTTCCGACTTAACTATGTCACTGTTAATGTTTGCAATTGGACATTTAAACCATTTATCGATATTCTAATATTCTGATAAAAAGTACACTTATAATAATTGTTCAGTAATAAAACAAACGAAATTAGAAAAAGGGCCAATAGTCTCTAGACATACATAAAAAAATATGCAGATGATATTTGCGAAAATTTTAGTAATTTTTCTTCAGATTTTGATATGCCTTTTGGAGTACTGAAATACTATACCTAATAATACTGAACTTACTGCTCAACCAAGACGTTATGTGTTAGATCCCAAGTTCGATTCTTCAGAATCGAGCCCTCGAGCACGCTTCTTAGATAGTGATACTATATTCACTATTTGGTACTGCACACACTAGGAAAATAGGTTTTGTGATGGAAATTTTAGCTTTTTTTGGTTAGCCAGCTTTAACCCCTCAGCTGGCTTTTTATGACATAGATCTCAAAATGGCTGATTGTGCTTTTAAATATCTGGCCAATTTTTTTAATTATAACTTTACATAACTTGTTATTGCTCAAGTTTATCAATTTTTGTAATAAATACGGTTTTTAAGCTTATGCTGCCAACATTCTGTTTGTATGGAGCTTAAACCCTTACGGCGTTACTACAAAAAAGTTAAATACGTATTGAACCCTGGCTTTAAAAAGGTCTCATATTAAATGCACCGCAGTCGCTGAATGTTCGCCATCTTGTTCTTTTGTCTCGTTTTGCTTACGTTAGGTTAGATTTGTGAAAAAGGATAACGCGAACTTGCCACCGGAGAGCGCGGTGCATTTATTAGGAAACTTTTTTAAACCAAGTATTTAATACGTATTTAACTTTTTGCTAATAACACATTTATGGTTTTGGACAGTCCACCAAAACCAAACCAAATTAACAGATCCTAAATATATGTACGCCTCTATATAGTACGTATGTGTCACGCATATATATGCATGAATTTTTAGTTAGCTCCTTGGATAGTTATCCAATTAAAATTAAACTAGTTAGTTTAATTTAAATTTGCGGAATTTGTTTATAAGGCTACACCCAAGCCTGAAGCCATGTTTGAACAAAATTAACACCCTTGTGGTAGATGGCAATTCGGCTGAGTGCATTTCCCGTACCGCTATGAATACGGAAATAATATAAGGTTTCTGTGTACTCTATTTTATAAAAAATAATGAATGTGGGCATACAAATAGATGAAAACATTAATGTTATAGTAGTGTCATTTATAGTAGACATTTATAAGAAAAAAAGAAAAAAAACCGTATATACAGAACTATATGTTTACTAATAATCTAATATTGATAAAAATCAGATGAGATAATGCATTGTGGTTATCATATCATAGCCATAGCATAGGCGATTTTTTTTTTCTATGTGGACATTTATTGCAAATTGGTCACAAAGTACAAACTCTTCTATTATTTAACTTGTAGAATCAATACTATGAAACTCATTACCGTTTCAGGAATGTGATCAAAAACCGCTCTACACTCTTACTTAATATCCTAAAGGTTTAATATTTGACGACTATCTTTAATATAATAAGATTGTAATTCTGTAATAGGTTTCGTTCTCAAGGTTCCGCATTCTGAACACACCTATAGCTGCTCTAATATTTAGAAAAAGCCATACCACCAATCAAAATATTATTAACAAGTACGCAGCATTGGAATCTACTTATACTTTGAAATACACTTAATGGAAAAATAGTAATAATATTATACGTATCATAATTTAAGCAAATATTTACTCTTTCTATATTTAGACTATAGTGGAAATGTCAGTTATTGTTGAACTAACAGTAACATAACAAACAATTCAAACTAATTAACCTGCCTAACCTTGATACTAAAATGACAATTACCGTGATACATACGACAGGTCTTTGTATCCGTAAGGTCATAGAAAAAATATATCCTTCATCCCAATTAGTTTGTTTAGATCGATATCGCAAATACGCAATTATGTTTGTGCAATTTAAGCTACGGATAACGTTGTGTTTTTGTCTATGTTTTAAAATTTCTTTGACATTTCCGTCTCGACAGACTAATAATAGTATGCTGTGTACATGTAACATCTCGTACAAAAGTGTTATAAAAATATTTTTAGGTTTTTCTATAGTCGAGGTAATGTAGAGTGGTATTGTTACTGGAAGATTGAGTTAATGGATAGTGATATGATTGTTGTAACCTAGGTTTAGACTCTCACAAATTGCAAACCTAACTTCAACCACGGTTGATAGTTACAAAGTTCTTTTTACTGTGTTTTATGATTTTCACCCTTAATATGATGGTAGATAAATAAACAAATAAATAAATATTTTAATACTTTTTAGAGTTTACTTCATTGCAATCGATTTTTATAAACAATCTACGGGACATGAAATAGATGTGGAGCAAGATCGAGTGCTAACGAAGAGTGAAGTTGTTATATTGTACAACATACTTGTAAACCGAATACTGAACGCGTTTAAATGCATATGCTCAACAATGTTTTGTGTAATATTATGTATTCTATTAAATCAATATAAATAAATATGAACAAAACTACACGGTTTCATTATTATAAGAGATGTATACTCGTTTTTTTTGTCGTATCTATTTCAAGGTAATTGTTCTTAAGGTGCAAGCTCCAGTCATGCGTCGGAGCTGACACACACCATTTAATTTTAGCACTATAAAATGATGGTATTGTACCTGATAATAAGCATAATAACATCCAAACACATTGGTGATCTTCGAGATATCTCGTATCCATCAGCAGTTCTCACTGCCATGCCAGCCTGCAAACTTTTATGGTGGTAGAGCCAGGCTGAAACTACTACTGGTTTTAGCATGAATGAGTCGGCTCGTCTGAGGTAGTACCACCCTCTCACAGAAAACCGACGTGAAGTAACAGTGCTTGCATTGTTGCGTTTCGTTCGGTCAGTGAGAGCGCCGGAGGCCCACCTCCCCTCCCCTCTCCTCTCTCCTCTCCCTCCCCTAACCCTTCCCCCCAAAGGGTAGCAACACACTTGCGACACCTCCGGTGTTGTTAGTGCCCATGGACGGTGGTGATCACTTAACATCAGGTGACCCACCTATTCGTTTGCCACCAATGATATAGAAAAAAAAACTTTTCAACAGCTGGGTGTACACTAGTTGATCTCAAAGTACAACAAACCAAAAGAGAGTTACTGTGTAAAGCGATCTAGTCGGGCCAGACACACTACAGCTCTGGTATACATCGGATTATCCCATAACACAACACTGAAATATGTCATTATGGTGATTTTAAACTTGATGTATGGGGTTGAGTGATCGAATCGGGTGCAATTGGCTTGCCTTGACTTAAATAGCCGTGACTCGACGACTATTCATGACTATGCATTTAATACCATTCTGAATGTGTTCTGTGTGTGAATAATATGCTAATAGATGGATAAATTTCAAATTAAAGTTCATTACAATTTAAAAATTTACTTGTAGACATCAGAATTCGACGTTGAATTCGTCCAGTATTGTTAAAAAAAAATGCTAACAAAATTGAACAAATTCGTTCATAAATATTATAACATGATGATGTAAATTTATTTATGTACACGTAATAACTAGTTTTGAAGCTTAAGTTTTAGTTTCATTTCTGCCAAAATATTCCGGAATTGTCTCATTTTAATAGTTCCTACATAAATTGGATCAACTAAATACATAAAAATGCAAGTGACACTTGAGCGTCCGACTGTACAACCTCGCTCCACTTGCATATGGTTAGTTAACAATAGAACGTGTCTGAATATTTAATCAAAGGTACAACCTATGAAATATTAAATACAAAATGCGATTACAGGATTAATTTCAGACGTAATATTTAAATTATTTTATGTAAATCGACAGTATAAGATTTTGTAGTTTATTGATTTCCTGATATCAATCACTAATAGGTGTGTCCAGAAACTATACGATAGATAGATTTAATTTATTTATTTATTCTGGTTCAACAACAGAACACAAATTAAATTTGTCTCCCTATACAGGGTATGTGGTGGCCACAACATTAAAAAAAATTGAAATAAATTAAAAATAAACAATAATAAATTGTGAAAGCAACATTCATGTGATACCATATAAGTTAGATCACATAACAATTCAGAATCAGATGAGATATTATAAAAATATAGCTAAAATCATAAAATAAATGGAGATGTTCACCTATATGCATTGGACACATAAGGTTATTTTTTACCTACATCGTCCCAATAACACCACGACAAAACCACGACAAAATATTCAAGGTAAATGTATTCAAAAAAGTACTATTCTCGATAAATAACTGAAATGTTTATAAATTAATGCAAAGGAAGCCACGAGCACAAACTAGCTTATATATAAAATAAACTATAATATGAAAAAAGTTTTAACATATAAAAAAAACTTAAACGATAATTCTGTAGCACAACCGTGAGCAAAGTTACTAACAATATAAAACGAAATAATAATAAAATATATCCTACTAACGCGCCCGGCGGACGTTGTGCCGCCCTGATAATAAAAAAAAACGTGACAAATTATATACGTAAAACTTCCTTATAATTCAATTTACTGGGGAAAACCGCATGAAAATCCGTTCAGTAGTTTTTGAGTTTATCGCGAACAGGCAGATAGATGTGTCATAGGATTTTTTAAAATAATAGATAATGTAGATAATAAAGATGGAATGTAATGGCGATTATCAAATGTAAAGAGATATTACATTAAGTTTGTATTAGTCTTGAAATGTGTTCGTGTTTAAACAAAGCGAAAAATGTGAAATTGTGACTTAAGACAACACGTTACGACACGACACACATCCTCTACGAAAGCCTATTGTTTTCTTTTTCCTTGTTCTTAACGAATAGTTAAAATTTTACCCATTTTTTAAAACACTTTATAGGCATTAGTGTAGCGACCAAATTTTGTATATATATATAATTTTTTTTTATTGTAGCACGGCATAATGACTGCACTGTGCCTGATGGTAATCACATTACAATCCAAAAACAATGGCGACCACCCAGTGACACACTATCCATCGACGGTCGCCGCTGTCAAGCCGGCCTGCGGAAAGCTGGATATGCACAGGCTGATCCCGAAACGCGGCCCGCAGAAACGAATCACTATGACGGGCTTTTTCGCCATATACATGATGGTTGCGACCCAGTCAGGCTACCCTATCTATCTCTAACCTCGGCTAACCCTATCACCCCGCTTTCGCCATTGCCTCGTTCGTTATTGAGCAGGGTGCACCACGTGCAGGTGAGGATGGCTTGGATGTCGCAAGTCTTATGGTGTCGACACCCCTTACACCCCAAACTATGATAACACGCTAAATGAAGAGGAGGGCCTACTCTCAAATGGCGCTGACGGAACATATCTACAATTTGGTAGATTTGCAACTGCAGAATCATAACTAACCCGGCGGGTTATTAGAAAAAACCCTATCATTTCTTGCGGGACATGGAGGGGTCGGTAGTGAAGACACTTTCAGACAAACTGAACACACAAACATATAGGCTAAGGTCTAAGTAAAACCTGAGGGCAAACATTGAAAAAGCATATTTATTCATTTAGATAGTGTACGCTATACCACGATATAGGTAAGAAATACACAAAAATTCACAATTTTAACGAAAACAATCTATTAATGCTTTGAAGCGAAAAAAAACTACAATCAATATTTACAATTAGCATATAGACAATTAAAATTCAAGAAACAAGAAATAATATGTCAAAGACACGATTACATGCATATATTGACCTTATCTGATTGCGTGTCGGTTTGATTTGTGCGTATCAGAGCAGTGACCAGTAGGAAATCCGTCTGCGTGGCCATACCTTTTAAATAACCCTAGCTTTTAATTACAACGTACAATCAATATCAACCGATTGAAATTTTCTTATACCCATGGCGAGTTGGATAGCCTAAACTTAATGGATGTAATAGACAGTAAAATTTTATAGTAAATTATTGTGTTAACATAACACAATTTACATACAACGGTATGGTTAAATTATTTAAGATTTGGAAACTAATACTGATTTCATATTTTAATAAAATTTTGTTATTAACTAAAACAAATGTGATGTAATCTAGATTAATATGAAAAACCAACATTTTAAGAGTATGTGTATTTCACGGTTTTTTTTTTTATATTTTAGGAGGCAAACGAACAGATAGGTCACCTGATGGTAAGTGATCACCGCTGTCCATAGACACTAGCAACACCAGGGGAGTCGCAAGTGCGTTGCCAGCCTGTTTTTGGAGGGAGGAAGGAGTGGGGAAAGGGGGAGGCGGGAAGAGGAGATGGGCCTCCAGCGCTCTCACTGACCGAACGAAACGCAACAATGCAAGCACTATTACTTCACGTCGGTTTTCTGTGAGAGGGTGGTACTACACCGGGCGAGCCGACCCATTTATGCTGAAACCAGTAGTAGCTTCAGCGTGACTCTTGCACCTAAAGGGGACAACGAAAAAAGTGTGGTTCTATATTTCATTCATATTTAGTCTAATTACACTTCTAGTAGGTATGAATGAACGTGAACACACATTTTTTTCTATGTTGAGTATTTGTCAAGTTATGGTCTTCTGAACTTCTGCTTCTAAGGGATTCTATAAAATAGGTTAGCATCCTACTTCTATCTCTTTCCACCATATGACTTTACTTTGAAAAATAATTCTTCTCACAGGTATGAGTAGTGCTACTTATTGCCTATCATTATCTTATATCCGCTTAAACAAGATACAAGATGTTAATATTGCGATATCTGACAACCGAACCGACCTAGGTAAGCGCCAGACGACAACTCAGTACGACATGTATGCACGTTAATTGCGGCTGCCATGTCTAGTATTATTATAAGTGCATTTTCAGTATAGTTAAAAAACCTTAGACTAGGTACTATAATTTTGTTTTGAAATGTTTATTAGAGAGATTTTATAACATATTGGCAGCAGCGCTATACAGCGCTGTGTGCTACTGATATGCTATACAGTTTCATCAATTTTTTTATGTGAACGAATAATAAACATCCATACATCCTCATAAACTTTGTTGTTTATAGCATTAATGTACATATTATGTAGTGAGACGGAACCCTGCCTGTACGTTTCCGACTTAAACATGGCCGATTATTCTAATTTGGTATTCTAATTGCCTTATTTCAATGTATTATTGATGTTTCTTATTGACCAGCGGCGATAAAAAATATATGTATCTGAGACGCGGAAACGCGACAAACGACTGGTCGCTGTCAAATCGTCTCCGCTACTGAGTGTAACGACCGTGACCTTGCGGGTTACGCTTTCTTTTCGTCAGTTAGCAAACACACACGCGGCAACCCACATCGCCACCTAACTCGGTTACGCAATCAACACCCGCTTGTTAGTAGTACACGATCAAATATTATATGATGAATGTCGAATTTATATTATAAATCTGCCGAAGAGTTATTATTTTTCACGAAAAGTTATTACAATTATAACAATGTAGGTGGTAGAGTAACGATGAAGCTATTACTGGTTTTAGTCTGAATGGGTCGGCTCGACCGGGGTACTATCATCTGGCACTCAGAAAACCGACGTGAAGTAACAGCGCTTGCATTGTTGCGTTTCGTTCGGTCAATGAGAGTGCCGGAGGTCCAATTCCCCTCCTCTCCCCAAACAGGCTGGCAACGCACTTGCGACTCCCCCGGTGTTCCTAGTGTCTATGGACGGCGGTGATTACTTAACACCACGTGATACGCCTGTTCGTTTGCCTCCTATGATATATAAAAAAACAATCTAATTACTCCTATATAAAAATCCAGCTTCATGATTTTTATCCGCGATGAACTCCGAAACTACATATTCGATCTTTATGAAAGTTGGCATATAATTTGGTCGAACTTGAGATATAGGATAATTTGTATTTCAATTAATGGCCTCCATACCTATATTTTTTTCTAAGCGTTTAAAAAGTAAAATAAAACAAAAATTGGTCAAAATTTATTCAGTAGTTTTTGAGTAATGAACATATAATCCCAGACCTCATTATCATCACATATATTTTATTTATATAGATACAATGATGTATAAGATAATATTAAAGGATATTTGAAAATAAAATAAAATTTTACATAATATAATTATCAATACTTTCCAAACGCAGTCCAAAGTAGAATTAGCAAGTCATAGGATTGCATGGATATTACCACACAAGAAATCCGTAGACGCATTTTAATAAATGCAAATTTATTTCTACATTTTTATTTAAAAAAACCTATCGATTGAAACAAACATGCACGGAAGCTATCCGATTTCGCGGCCAATTTCACTTGTTTCAGTATTCTCTAATATAAATTTAAAACAGTTATCAAACAACGTTTGTGCTATTTTTATTCGGTTTAATTATAAACTTTCTAATTAAGCGAAGCGAAGCGGACAAAAGCTAATGTCCTGAATACATTTTGGCCTGAAATGTATTCACGACTACAGGGACGAATTAACTATTTTTTACTGATTATTTTATAAAGAATAAAATAAAAAAGATTGTTTTGAAAAAATCGTAATTTATAAATTGTACCGGGTGAATATCAAAATGTAATTTTTAACTGTTAAAAATAGCTTGGATATTATTAAAATTATTCCTTATTTGGTTTTATTTTATTACAAAACAACTCTCTTTAATATAAGCAATTAAAATTAATTATATATTCTTTTGTTATTTTATCGCATTATATTTATTTCAGGTTTTGACATTGCTTTCATTGTTCACCGCCAGTAAAATCATATCCGTTTACCTTCATAAAATGAATTTAGGATGGAGGCAACTTCAATTATATAACTCCTGGCAGTTTGATCGTGCAGGTATATTGGTTATCAAATCAAATTTTCAGTGTAAAATAATAATTGGTAAAACCAAAATAGAACAAACTCACTATTCCAAAGAAAGAGATCTACATTAAGTATACGAGAAAAATACAGTAGATACATTAAGTACTCTGATTTAGAACTCGGCCTTCACACTATTCTGTAATTATAATTCTATTATAGGTCTATTATACCTATAATATATATCTATAAAGAGACATGATGACTTGATAGCGTGTTCGGCCACCGCGCCGATGGACGTACGTTCAAATCCTATCCAACCTATCCATATCCATATCCTATCCAATTGAGTCGGAGCTTTCCGTAAAGGGAAACATCGCGATGAAGCCATAACATGGTGGTAGGGTTTTTTCTAAGTCTAACCTGGCTAGCTACCACCTTCAAGTTGAAAATCTGTCGCCAAGCACCTGTGGTGTATTAGCATCTGCACTTGAGAGTTAGCCTCTCTCCGTGTTATTTCAAAAAGGTAAGATACTTATTACATACTTGGTTTAAAAAAGTTTCCTAATAAATGCACCGCGCTCGCCCGAGTCAAGTCCGTGTTATCCTTTTTCACAAGTCTAACCTAACGTAACCAAAGCGAGACAAAAGAGCAAGATGGCGAACAATCAGCGACCGCGGTGCATTTAATGAGAACTTTTTAAAGCCAGGGTTCAACACGTATTTAACTTTTTTGTAATAACACAGATAAAGTATAAAAAAAGGAAAAAAGTAGTGAAAGTAGTGGTGGTCTAGTAGTTTGTACCAACGAATAAAAATAAATAAAAATTGATAATTTAAAAAAAGCATCTGTCCTTGCTACGGAACCTTAAACCAAGGAAAAGTCTCTTAGTTGCTGATGCCAAATATTTTTATTGCTATATCGCTTTCATACAGTTGCAAAATAAATCAAATTAAGTTCGACAGAAAGAAGAATAGTTCTATCTGCAGCTAACGATGTCGGCGCCGAATTTATGTATATTTCCCACAAATAATTTAATCAATCAGTCTACAAAACGGCATACGTAATAAGGCTCTTTCCTAAACATCACGTTCTAACGTAATATTTGTCAATAATTTCTGGGGGTGATATTTGAAATCGTTTCTCATAATCTAAAAAAACTCATATATTTATAGCTTTTTTATTAAATATTGCCAGGTGCTTGATGACAGGTTTTTGTGTCGTAAACTATAGTAGGACAAGTAAATACTACACCCAAGCAGTGCGTTGAAGTGAAAACAATTTTTATAGGATCATTTTTTTGGCAACCAATCTTGCAGTAGAATTAAAAGTATCTTGCGATCAGAGACGTCGCCTCTTTATGTGTGTTCTACCGTCTGTATAATGGGTTGTGTTCCGAGGAACTGTTTAACATTATGCCTGTAGCTGCTTTCCACCATCGCACTGCTCGTTGTCGGCAGGGAATTCATCCCCATACATTGGAACCGAAATGGTCTCGGACGGTCCGGTTTCAAAGGGGTTTCCTTCCACGAGCGATCCGGTTGTGGAATGAGCTTCCTGCTGAAGTTTTTCCTAGAGACTACAGTATGGGATGCTTCAAGGGGAAAATAAATAGGTTACTTAAGGGTCGGCAACGCGCATGTAACGCTTCTGATGTTACAGGTGTCCATAGGCTGCGGTGACCGCTTTTCATCAGGCGGCCCACATGCTTGCTTGCTACCGACGTAGTATAAAAAAAAAAAATTCAATGCGATAATTTTCCAGCGAGTTCTTCTTGCAAGTCAGATTCCATGCTATTATTTCCGATCCACTTGTGCACAATAACCGAACAACTACTTAAAACACTACCAATATCACAAAATAAGAGCCAAATAATACAAGATTATAAACAAAATATAAAATCCACTACATGACATTCCAAGATCATGCCAAAAACTCCATAAAACCATTTACTCTTTATGTTGTCTTGTTTCATGAGAACTCCTTTCTTTATCTGTCCTCATTGTGAGTTATTTTTTGTAACTAATCGTATCATTACTGCTTTAGATCCTACAGAATATCGTAATAATAGTAGCTCAAATACGACTCTGAGAAGTTTTCTGTCTAAAAGTTATAGTTTGGTCGAAAGGATTCAGCCGCATCGTAGTTTAGCGCACATAAATAGAATATACTTCAATTTTAATCACAGGAAATCAATTTATTTTTCAACCGACTTCGAATAAGGAGGGGGCTACTACGATCGGTTGTATGAATTTTTTTTATGTATGATAATCGATACCTCTGTCAATTATGTACCGATTTTAAAGATATATTCAGAGGTGGTCCCACATATTTTGAAGAAAATATAAAATATAAATAAATATAAAATATTAACTTTTTGAAACCCCTAAGGGGGTGAAATATCGTTTATTTGATTTTCACCCACTTCTTCTTTACGTATTTTCGTAAAATTGTAACCGATTTATTATGCCCATTAGAAATCGGATATATTTATGGACAGTAAAAAAGGAGACAGAAAATTTTTACAAAAAAAAATTAACCTTGTTCGATGTAAATGTAAATTTGTTGCAAGTAATAAAATATGTATACTATACAGATATGCATCATGGGACACGAGAGTGGACCAAAACTTTGTATGTAGATAATATGAATTTAGGTTGGCATCGACTTCAAGTATATTATTAGGATGCGCGAAAATCAATATTTTTTATTAAATTTGGTTAATTTAATAATTCAGTTATTTTTCACTTTTTAGTGCCTAATTAGTTTTTTACATCGAAGGCGGTTAATTTTTTTTGTATTTTTTATTTTTATTTCTGCAACTTTAGTAGAATATTTGCTAGCCACAGACGACGCCCAGTTTAAACAGATGGGTTTAGAAGTTATTATGCATAAGAGATATTTATATAGCGTTCCAATAGGAGGTGAGTTCCAAGAAAGGATTTTTTACAATCTATTTATTTATCTAATATTATGGAGTGAGAAATTACTGTAGGTGTAATTTATTTCACGGTAACGGTATAAAATATACATATAAATCCTCTGTTCGTGTGTATGTGACTCAACTCCTCCTAAACGGCTGGATAGATTTTGATGAAATGTTGTGTAAATATTCTGATGGACTCAGAATCAGAATGGTTTAGATTCACAATAGAAACCGGTAGGTAGCACTGCAGTTGAATTTTAGATTTTTTTAATTATCGAAGCAGGATAACGCCCACTGGGCCGGGCCTCCTAATATGATTTTTTTTCAAAATCAAGAACGAGCGTGAAGCCGTGAATTACATGTTTAAATAAAACTACCTGATACCAGCGAATACGTCTGCATCGTTTATTATTTAACGATATATTTACAGTATATTTTACGTACAGAGGATGAAATATAGATACCACATCGCTTGCCCTATTTCTCCACGGAAATAAAACAAACATTGCTGAAAGCGTAGTGCGTATAAAAATCATAGTTTCTTAGTCTTAATATCAATATATTAGATGACGATATCGTGAATCTTGATTTTTGTTTAGATAAGTACTGTCTTAAAAGTAAAACTAAAAATGGTCGAAATATATTCAGTAGTTTTTGAGCGATGTGCATAACATAGCAGACCTCTATTGTCTTATTTATATATAGTATACGTATACATACAGAAAAGTTACGGAGTAATAGGTTAGCATAGTACGGGCATGTCATGAGGAGAGATGAAGACCATGTAACTAGAAGAGGTTTGAGTATGACAATCGACGGATATAAGAGTAAAGGAAGACCGAACGAGGTATGGATGGATTGTGTGATATGTGTGTAAAAAGTGTAAATACTGAGATGACATCTGATAGGCAAGCGTGGAAAAGGAAAACATGTTGTACCGACCTATTTAGGTGGGATAAGGGTGAGAAGATGATGATAGTATATGTACATATTGAGGTATTCCACACTAAATCGGACAGTATTTTATTTTTTATATCCTCAATTTTGTGATATATTTTAATAAGTTGGATTTGGCGTGGATTGCCCCATATACATTGTAATAAATATAAAGGAACATCCCTATTGCTGACAAGAATTACTTCATCTCCATAGAGTAACAAACCCGCGCGTAGTGTAAGTGTAAGCGGTTTCATAATTCTATGTTCATCTCCCATATTAAATTACTTTATAATTTATTCCTTAAGGCCAAGTAGGGTGACAATGAGGTTATCAATGAGAAATCCTATTGGAGACTACTAGTTCTAAATATAACGTATCAAAATAAAAGTGTAATTATTGTTATATATAACTGAAACCTTGGAAGAATATTTTGTAATTACTCATTGCGTATTATATACAAGAATTCAGCATGACTGAAGCAATTCGAATCAGAGTGCCATAATCTAAGCAAATAAGTTAAATTGTGTAAGTACTTGTTCAGTTCTTTCGTTTCGTTTCAAGGTCTGTCCGTCCGTCCGTACCTTAAACGGTCGAAAAAATGACAATATGAATCGATAAATAAACGCAAATACGAGGTCTATGTATGTAAGTGCTGACGTGTGTCTGTATTTATGCGTGTATTTTGTTTACGTAATGAATGAGAGTTGCAATGGCCAATGAATAGGTTTGCATCGTCAGTTTTGAAACCTACTTAGTTACGAAGTGTGAACTCTAAAATGAAATTAATTGAGTGGATAGTAAACATACGTTGTACGTTATAGTTCAGACGTGTGATTGAAATATTGGAATCGAACATATATCACAATTATTTGATCATTATGTTTATTTAAAGAATAATATATTAATATTGCGTTTTGTAAATCAAATTTAATTATCAATTAATCTAATTTCAATGTAAAAGTAAATTGGTATTTGATTATTTTTATTAATATAACAGTCTATTGTTACAAACATAAAAAAGTAAGGTTAAGTATACAATGATGTTTTTAATATGTCATCAGTCATTGTTGTATTTGCACTCTTCATTACTCTATCTCGCTTACTCTCATAGAACATTCTACTTCGTGCAACCAATTAGAATCGATGCAACTTCAGTTCATTACGTTTTATTTTTGATAAACTAACATTCTACCGCGGCTTCGCACGCCTCTTTCAAACAGTAATTATTTTCGACTTAATATTTTAACTTCATGTTATTCAAATATGAGTAGGTACATTCTAAAATTATTACTGACTATTTTTATCAATTGACAATTTTAAAATGAAATACTCCCCGTGTACAAAATGTCATGGAATTTTTTTTTTCATTAATTCTATACAATTTTCAAAAATATATTTTTAATTTTTATTGTTTAACAATTTCAACATTACTTATACTTTTTGTATACAAAATTTAATAAAAATTAGCTGAGCCGTTTTTGAGTTATACCCGGACATACAAAGGGACATTTTTTTTGTTGACATCATGTTTATGTTCATTCTCGTTTTTGTAATAAAAATCTGTCACAAAGTTAATTTTTTTTTTTTTTATAGTAGCACGGTAAAGTGACTGCACTATGCCTGATGGTAAGCATAGTACAATCCAAAAACAATGGCGACCAACGAGTACATACTGTCCATCGCCGGTCGCCGCTGTCATGCCGGCCTGCGAAAAGCTGGATATGCACAGGCTGATCCTGAAACGCGACCCGCAAAAGCGAATCACTATGACGGGTTTTTTCGCCATATACATGGTGGTTGCGACCCAGTCAGGCTGTAAAACCCTACCACCCCGTTATCGCCATTGCCTCGTTCGTTATTCAGCAGGGTGCACCACGTGCAGGTGAGGTTGGCTTGGATGTCTCAATTCTTAGATGTTATTTGACACCCCTTACACCTCTACAGACAGAACTACAACTTTATTAATACCTACAGGTAAAGATAATATCATACATTGTCTTCTTTTGACTAGTAACTGTTATGCACGTGGAGATAATCCTCAGATGACATAATTGTTTTCAACTTACTTGACATTTATTATATATAGTATATGTTTCTTTACATTTTAAAATATACTAAGCTAACTTCAATTTTAGCCGTTCCTAATATTTTACGTTACTTTCAAGATCTTCAAATTTTTTACGTGAATAATATGAAGATAAATAAATAAAACACGTTATATGAACGATTAAAATTGAATTTAGCTCATTTTGATATAGGTATAATGTTACAATGTATGTACTTGCTATATTTCGGTCAATTTAAGCAATATTTTAATAATTTGTATGTTATTATGATGTGTACGCATACGCTATACCATTGTAAAGTGTCATATAAATCCATTCAGTAGTTTATACGTGAAAGAGTAACAAACATAATATATATTCTTCCTCAAAAACTGTGGAAACTCGCATATCTTTATTATGTTTTTAATCCCTTATCGCTGGAATACGAGGCGTTGCAATCAAGACTTTTCAGCGGTTTATCATCGCTGTCTAATTTAAGATTGGGTATGGATGGTTTGTGAGCAATCGACACCACGTTTACAGGAAGTCTGCTAGCTAATTTATTTATTTACTAGCTTCTACCCGTGACTTCGTCCATATAGAATACTAATATTATATTATATTAACTTGGGGCTAACGCTAACACGCAACTGAAGGTCTCAAGAGAAAACCCCCGACTTTGAAACATTCTTCATTGGTGCTCCGCTCGTATTGGTCTTAGCGTATAGACCATAGCCTGTCTCGACAAATGAGCTATATAACACTAACAGAATTTTTCAAACCGAACCCGTAGTTCCAGAGATTACCCCGTACAACCTCACAAACTTTACAATATTAGTATAGATTTCACTTCATAAAAATGTTAACAGGAAAAATATACTGTTCAGATTTTAAGCAAAACAACAATACGTATCTATTATTCATACGACAAACGAAAGTAAATCGTTACATTTGCTATTGTATATTTCTGCGAAGTAATGTAGTAACCTTTTGCAAACAATAGCGCTGCGCCGGCGGGACACCCCTGAGGTCATCGACAAGGGCGACAGGCCACAGTTTCCGTGCACCTCCACAACACAGACAATATAAAAAGCGGTCAAGTGTGAATCATGTTCGCGCATTGAGGGTCCCGTTCCGCCACACTACTACATATAATGTAATATATTTTGCTATTTATAAGAATAATAAGAATGAAAATCTAACGTGTCTGTACTTTTTACATTATTGTTAAAAAAAAATTGTTGTAGGTGTCTTGGAATAAGTAATAAAATACATTTCAATTATTTTTAGAAATATCTGTCTGTCTGTTTGTTTGTATGAACATGCAGACTGTTAAAATACTACGCTCACAATACTACCTCATAGAATCACAAAGATAATTCTTCAGTCTTTAGTCTTGTTTTTAGTTTAGTCTTGTCTAGTTTGTAGTTGTCTTGGTATCATTAAAATAGGCTTACCCTATCAAAAGTTATTTTAATGTTATAACGACGCGACTTAAGTACGAGAGAAAGGTAGATAAGTAAATGGACTGATTGACTGACACTGAGATGATTTTATTAGTCACTTGCTTTTTGAATGAGGTTCCAGGCGAACGGAGTCGCGGGCACATTTAGTGTTAGAATAAAAAGCCACTTTTATTTGATTTAGACTCTGTTTGCTTTTCTAAACACAAGTAATCGTATTAAGGGGAAGATACCTATATATAGCCCTGCAGTGAGTCTCTTACATTACCAATAATGATTATCATCATTCATGTTTTCGTTTTTCTATTTTACCATCCATTCATACCATCCATTTCTGTTAATTTTTTTGACATATATAATAGCCCATGCTCTGTCAACTGATTACTTATTACGGTTTAAAAGATTCAGTCTTTTAATCCTTTGGCATACAGTGTGTGTAGAGAGTGGAGAGATGAGGTTTCATTTGAAACGACACCCTAGAAAAATTGTCTCTTGGAATGAAAGACATTAAATCATGTTAGAGAGGTCATTAATATAATTTTTGATGCTAATAATATACAGTTACAAGGAACAAGGAACTAAACGTTGTTTACGGTCTTGTATAAAATATAATATATAGTAGGCTATCTCTGTCATAACTTCCAATTACAGAATCTATAATCGTTGTTCGAAATATTTGACAATATATTTGATTCATCGACTAATTTTGAAGAATTAACGTCACTATGAAATATTGTTTTTGGGTCGCCATGATTATACTATACCATTACAACCAGACAAATAACTTACAATAATTTACAAGTGGTTCTTATGTATATATTTAATAAGCTTTCTTTGCAACCTATTAATTAATTGCGTTTCTGCAATAAATAACAAATAGTGAATAGATTTTCATAGAAATATAAATATCTGTTTTAGAGATAATTTATACCTGACTACCATAATTGTAAATAGATATTTTGCATATTATAAAACAAAGTGCTCCGTCGCGGCAGTCTGTCTGTTCGTGATAAACTCAAAAACTACAGCAGGGATTTTCATGCCGTTATTAATAGATAGAGTGATTCACGAGAAAGATTTTGGTATATAAATTGTCAAGATTTTTTTGTAAAATGATTGAAATATATAATAAATAATAACAATTAATGTCGAGCCGTCTTTCTTTCGTCGGAAACGGTGCGTAATCCATATGAGATAGATATAACAAAAAAAAAACACTTCAGATAATAAACGACGCACACGAAGTCACGGGAATCAACTAGTTGTACATAAAAATACGCACCGTTAATGGATTTTCGTTTCAGTCCATAGTGAGGATCTATGATAATAAAAATACCAGAGTTCAATTATATAATTTTCGAAGGAAATAAATCTTGTTCGCGATTTCGGTCCTAATAATTCCGCACACAACATCTTGTTTCTAACCAAACAGTAGAATCAAGGTTCACAAATGTCACATTACAATATTTTACTTTTGGAATCCGCAAGGAGGTAGATATTTGCATATTTATGACAACACTGACGATCGTTTTTAATAATTTAAACATTTCAATTGCGTGATTCTGATTAATCACGCGAGGTGTGAGGTTCCGTACTATAATTAACTGTTGAAAAAGCTTTTAAAAAGGAATATCAATACAAATTTAAAAACATTGTATATCAAACGTGCTTCCAGTTTTGGAAGTGTCAATATCGAATTGTGTATATTTCATTGAGGAGCGAAACACGTGGAATCGATTGTAGAAATAAGGTATTTTAATTCCTTCTAACATTTATTATTTACATAGCACAATATCTACACTTTAATCATGTCTGTTTTTAACTTTTAATATTTTTATTTTAACACATAAAAAAAATGAAATCAAATGTTTCTTGCAGGTACACGTCGCAACAACCAATCAATTACATGCAAAAAGTAACAAAGTTGAACCAAATCAAGTTGAATTCTCGGACGTTTTTTCCGCGTACGTTCAGTTCTCTGGAATGAACTCGCGGCGGCAGCGTTTCCGGACTATTACAATTTACCGATTTTCAAGAAATGAGCCTATTATTTTTCAAGGGCCGGCAACGCATCTGTGATTCCCCTCGCAGGTCGCGGGTCCATTGGCGGCGGTGATCACTTACCATTAGGTGACCCGCATGTTTGTTTGCCACCAATGGTATAAAAAGTTCAACTATTTACGAAGGAATCCTCTAAATTAGCACCTTTAATAATCAGAAAGTTACTTCCACAATTAAGACGAATCTAACGACACATGTCAAAGTTCATCAAGCCGTTTAGATACAGAGCGTGCCAAAAGAAATATACATATATATA
>MU159160.1:0-42499 GCA_015888305.1 Antheraea pernyi | reverse complement strand
ATATATATATATATATACAGATATATATACATACGTACATTCGAAAAACATTACTCTCACTTTGTTCAGTCGGGTTATTAGTTCCTAAACTGTCAGTAAGTTAGTAATTTTATACAAAGATAACCTTGTAAAGATTCGAAGCGACTCATTAGTGAATAAATATTTGCTCATTATCCAAATGAAAGCTCTCAAACTATGTACATTTGTCAAATATGTACTTGTTCAGATGTGTTAAAACGGATTTAGAATCGTGTTTTTTTTTCGTTTTCAATTCCAATTATGTTTTAAAGCGTTGATGGCTTATTGATAGCGTGCTCGGACACCGCGTCGAGGGACGTCGGTTCGAATCCTAGCAACTTTCGGTGAAGGAATACATCGTGATGGAACAATAAATTGGTGACAGGGTTTTTTCTAAGTCCGCTTGGCTAGCTACTACCCTTAATTTGAAGATCTGTTGACAAACACCTGTTAGTGTGTTAAGGCAGTTGCACTTGAGACCCAGGTTTAGTCTGTTTACCATGTTAGATCACATTGTTAAGCATCAGATGAGAATGTGCTCAAAGGCTAAAACCTATAACAAATACTTATATGGTATATAAAAAAAATCAGAATGTGAACCATTTCACAAGGACCCCTAAACAATATCCGGAGGATTAACCATCGTTGTATGATCAAGTTACACTTATGCGATAAAATAACATTTGATATATTTGAATAATGCAATAAATATAAGTTTTCGCCAATCTCAGCGATATGAGATATGTATATAATGTTAACAAAACGGTGGTCGAGTGGTTTGAACGCTAACGTGAACCAATTATGGTTTATTATGAAGAAAAATTTGGTAGCAAACTCTGAGGCTGAGAAATATACTTGTAATATATTGCATTACTGTTCTGAAGCAGATATAGATATATTTACTCATATTCTACCATTAAATGAAACGTTTTTTTTACAATTTGTTTATTCGTGTTTCCTACAGCTATGGTTTTTAATAATATAAGGTTATACATTCCAATGGATACGCGTAAATTATTATACACTCGTTCATAAAGTCTCTTCTAGAACAATATTGCAATTCGACCTCTTTTATTTCTTTTCTTTAAGCCAGTCTATGAACTTAGAAAGTTTTTTTTATTTTATTTTTAGAACTGACTACATTATTGACCTAGCAAGGTCTTAACAGCTTCACCGGCTACTGTTAGAAAGAATAAAGTCTCTATAAATATCTACGTAAGGTAATAAGATCTCAGCTGGCAGTTATCCCTCACATTTATTAAATCTTTTCAATTTACTTATAGGTTTTGCCACAATCTATACTGAAGCTAACCGATGTTATGGCCCAAGATGGTAAATCGCTAAATGTAGAAGCGAGCTATTTATCAAGGGCAATTCACGTAACATACCAACAAGCGTTTGGGGACAGATCTTCAACTTGAGGGCAATAGCTAACTAGCTAAGCGGGTGTTATGAATATACGCACACCGGAAATCGGTAGGTGACTGATTATATAGCCAATAATATGTTTTTTTTTAATAATCACAGTTTAGACTATTCTTAGAACTAGGAATTCAATTTCCAACATATGTGTGTGTTCCTATAGTCAACGCCTAAACCGTCTCATTTCTAATTTACTTCATTTTAGCTCTGTTACTACTAACCTTTTCTTATACTTACAAAATCAAATAAAGTCATAATGTTATTAGATAGTAGTCCGTTGAAGCTGTTAAGACCTTGCTAGGTCAATAGTGTAGTCAGTTCGAAAAAAAAATGTTAGATTTTAGGAGTGGATCGGATATCAGGAATATTTACAAACTAGCTTCTGCTCGCGACTTCGTCCACGTGTATTGGTTACTTTGCACTGACGCTAACACGAAAACGAGTTTGAAACACTCTTCATTGTTGCTCCGCTCCTATTGAGCTATGTAACACTGAAAGAATTTTTCAAATCGGACCAGTAATTCGTGAGATTAGCGCGTTCAACCAAACAAACAAATAAACCCCTATGCATTATAATATTAGTATAGATATAATTAGTAACGGACCTGACTTGTTTGTTTAACATTTTATAATCACGATCATCTCTCAATTGTTTTTTTTTTATTGTAATTAATGCTATTTTTAGACGAAAATACTACAAAAATAGAATTAATTTGTTCACCACAAAATGAGTTAATTGCTGTGCTAAATTTATTACAACCGGATATAAAATGTATGATGTCATGTTAGATTTTTTTTTTAATATTGAGTCAATTTATGAATACGTTTTCTTTGAGTTATTTAATTAGTAATAGTAATTGGTACTGGGGACTTTATACGTCAAATATGGTATGTAACCGAGGCTTAAGCTTATCAGTGTTTAGAACTATGCCGTGGGTACTAGGACGACGTTTCTTATAACATTTATCTTATCACAATACATTTTGTGTAAATTAGATTCTAGAAACAGTTAATAAATAGTGCATCGTCTAAAACAAATAACTTCTAATGTAATGTACACATGCAACTACAATTTATGGACGAAATATTATACGGATGTTATCTTATGGACTTTAAACGTAAAACGTAATTCATCATCATCTTCTTACCCTTATCCCACCTAAGTAGGGTCGGCACAACATGTTTTCCTTTTCCACGCTCGCCTATCAGATGTCATCTCAGTCAACACACCTTTTACACACATATCATTTTTCACACAATCCATCCATCCTTTCTTCGGTCTTCCTCTACTCTTATATCCATCGACCGTAATACTCAAAGCTTTTCTAGTTACATGGTCTTCATCTCTCCTCATAACATGCCCATACCATGCTAACCTATTACTCCTTAACTTGTCTGTTACTGGTGCTATTTTCAAACTTCCTCTGATATATTCATTCCTAATCTTATCTATTCTAGTTACACCACACATCCACCTTAACATTCGCATCTCTGCCACATGTAGTTTTCTCTCATCCATCTCTCTAGTCGCCCAGCACTCAGATGCGTACAACATTACTGGTCTTATAATAGTTTTATACACCTTCTTTGTTGATTTGGAGAAGGCATATGATCGAGTACCCCGGATGTTCTGTGGTGGGCACTGAAAAAGAAAAGAGTGTCTGAGAAGTACCTACAACTTATTCGTTGTATGTACAGTCAAGCCAAAACACACGTTAGGTCCGAAGCTGGAGTTACCGATAATTTCAATGTGGCTGTAGGTTTGCACCAGGGTTCAGCTTTAAGC
Organism: Antheraea pernyi; assembly: GCA_015888305.1. NCBI lineage: Eukaryota > Metazoa > Arthropoda > Insecta > Lepidoptera > Saturniidae > Antheraea > Antheraea pernyi. The sequence continues at coordinate 39,273 of MU159160.1, read as the reverse complement.
CCTTATTTATTCCTTCTTGTTATGGATGCGTTAACGTCAGACATACAGGAGGAGACACCCTGGTGTATGCTGTTTGCTGATGATATTGTTCTTGTCGGCGAAGATGCTACCGAGGTCCAGAGTAGGCTGGTAAAATGGCGAGAAAAACTGGAGAATGTTGGTTTGAAAATCAGTAGACTAAAAACTGAACATTTGTTTTGCGACTTCGGTGGTCCATCCAGCTTTTCTCCTATATCTATAAATGGAATAGCCTTACCAACCTGCTCTGATTTCCGGTATCTCGGTTCGCTGATCCAAAACGATGGTTGCATAGACAAGGACGTGAGGAATAGGATAAATGCAGGGTGGATGAAATGGCGAAAGGTGTCTGGTGTCGCTTGTGACCCACGAATGCCCTTGAAACTCAAAGAGAAGGTGTATAAAACTATTATAAGACCAGTAATGTTGTACGCATCTGAGTGCTGGGCGACTAGAGAGACGGATGAGAGAAAACTACATGTGGCAGAGATGCGAATGTTAAGGTGGATGTGTGGTGTAACTAGAATGGATAAGATTAGGAATGAATATATATCACTCTTTCCCAAATCTTCATACTGTGTGACATCAGCTTTATTCCTCGATAATTGTTACAGTCCTGCACATCACCCTTATTCTTAAAGATAGGCACTATTACGCTATCGCGCCATTCATTTGGGATCGCTTCCTCTAGCAATATCTTATTAAAAAATAATGTCAGCCACATCCACCCATCTACTTTTAAAAACTTCCATACTTCAACCGGTATAGTGGTGGTAACAACCGGTGGTAGTTTTGACGTTCCATTCACAGCTTTTCTTACTTTTCCAACTCGCAAATCTCAACCGTACATCCCGAATTCCTTTCTTACTTTGAGTCCTACCCTGAGTAAACCCTAATCTAGTTTTCATACTTAACATGTTGTGAAGTACGATTTGACTTAATTTTTACGATCGGCCGCCTGCCTGACATCAACCCTCCTTGGGATTAAGACGTAACGCCCTAAATACAATAAATCATAATACTAGTAGGATAAATATTGAAATAAATATATATTTATTTACTATATACGGAATAAAATTTAAGAACTAAAATAAAATAAAATGCAACTTCCTTTCCACTATTGCTTCTTAGCAGCACAAAGCTTATGGCAGTAGCGGTCCTTGCTCAATATGATAATTTATGCACTCCGTACTATTCCTTATTATATCAATCCACACTATGTCGGTATATAAGGGAATTTATTATGAAATATTCCAATATTTTCGCTATTTATTGCCAAAAACAATTTTTTCCAAAATTATAAATTAATTTAGATGTTTTGAAGGCGAACGTCAAACGTAAAACGTAATTATTAATAATAAAGGAGTATTATTTTATACTAACTATATATATTTGCTATGTTCATAGGAAAAAACCGAAGCACCACACCGCTTGCATGCTTTTTGAGTTTATCGCGAACAGACAAACAGACAGACGTGGTAAGGGACTTTGTTTTATAACGTGGAATAATTCCTAGACATCTACAATATAATTTAAAAAAGGAAGGACACCTTAGATTTACATTCTTGTTATATATATAGAAAATAAGTATTTTAGAAAGCCGTTTCGTGCACATTAGGTATTATTTTTTATTTTTTTAGTTTATTGATCTACAAAACTGACTACAATCTAGTTACATACATAATTTAGTAGTATAGAAAAACCATGTTATGATTGTACTCTTCTAGATGTAGACACAGCATGCATATAAAATTTAGAGAACAGACATTAGGCGGTACACAAACAAAATAAATATATCATACAACTAACAACCTAGAAATTACATTATTTAAATGATTTAAGAGTATTTTTGATAGAGGTAACAACACCTGAAAATATATCAATCTCTGTGCGAACAGCGTTACAGAAAGAAGACATACGATATACTGGGGAATGTTGACCTATTATTATTATGTAAACAACTGATACTTTATTTTAACGTTAATACATCTTTAAATTTGCTACCATACAGACCATAAAACCGAGTCAAGCCGTGTCGACAACGTAAAAAAGTGACAGCACAGTAATTATTCGTTTAGGTGATTTATTTCCTGAACCCGTTAAATGGAACAGTTGCCAATATAAACAAAACATGGAAATCCGAAGGACTTCTTATGATTATAACACAAAAAAATAATAATAATTTATATAGAACATATCGCCTGTTACGAGACGTATTCACGTACAACAAACGGCCGTGTCCTACTGTCGAGTATGTCGCACAAAGGTTTCTGAACGCACCCTGACTGCTCGGGGTTGATTTCCCTCGGGTCGGTCGGAATGCTGTCGCACCGCGCAGCCCTGCGGTATATCTAGCTTTCTGAACGTTCGCTATTTGTGTACGGCGCGAGGGACAATGTGAAGGCGTTTGCGGTTTTTATTTATTGTAGAAATTTTGTTTAGTGTCTGTCTAGCCACGATTACAATTGTATCAGACTTTCATGTAGCTACAATTTCTGTGGATAATGTATATTTTTGAAATGAAAACTTCTTTAGGCGCGTTGAGCGCTATTATTGGCAAGAGATAAAGTTATGATTTCGCGTCATGACATGCTAGTAAAACGTAACCGAGCGTATTGCTCTTGCCTCAGACTTGCGATGAGTATTTAGATGTTTTGAAGGCGAACGTCAAACGTAAAACGTAATTATTAATAATAAAGGAGTATTATTTTATACTAACTATATATATTTGCTATGTTCATAGGAAAAAACCGAAGCACCACACCGCTTGCATGCTTTTTGAGTTTATCGCGAACAGACAAACAGACAGACGTGGTAAGGGACTTTGTTTTATAACGTGGAATAATTCCTAGACATCTACAATATAATTTAAAAAAGGAAGGACACCTTAGATTTACATTCTTGTTATATATATAGAAAATAAGTATTTTAGAAAGCCGTTTCGTGCACATTAGGTATTATTTTTTATTTTTTTAGTTTATTGATCTACAAAACTGACTACAATCTAGTTACATACATAATTTAGTAGTATAGAAAAACCATGTTATGATTGTACTCTTCTAGATGTAGACACAGCATGCATATAAAATTTAGAGAACAGACATTAGGCGGTACACAAACAAAATAAATATATCATACAACTAACAACCTAGAAATTACATTATTTAAATGATTTAAGAGTATTTTTGATAGAGGTAACAACACCTGAAAATATATCAATCTCTGTGCGAACAGCGTTACAGAAAGAAGACATACGATATACTGGGGAATGTTGACCTATTATTATTATGTAAACAACTGATACTTTATTTTAACGTTAATACATCTTTAAATTTGCTACCATACAGACCATAAAACCGAGTCAAGCCGTGTCGACAACGTAAAAAAGTGACAGCACAGTAATTATTCGTTTAGGTGATTTATTTCCTGAACCCGTTAAATGGAACAGTTGCCAATATAAACAAAACATGGAAATCCGAAGGACTTCTTATGATTATAACACAAAAAAAAAATAATAATTTATATAGAACATATCGCCTGTTACGAGACGTATTCACGTACAACAAACGGCCGTGTCCATGACACAGCCACACCTCATTTTTTTTTTTGTTATCGAGGTACATAAAGGTACATCCTTTATGTTTATGCCAGCTTCATAAGGTAACTCACTTAGATTAATGTATGATTAAACTTGATTCTTACAATTAGAGACGAAGGAAACGAATTTATAAAATACTCTAGCTACATACAGGATTTACCAATACAATATTCACCCCTCCAAAATGTGTCCAGGACTCTAAAAGTGTTTACCCCTGTAACCCCTGTTACCAAATAACCCTGTCTACAGAAATCCTATACATGTATTCCTTTCACATGGATTTATTATATTTATTTATGATATGATGATAAAATTAAATCACTTTATTAAGGTTAATGCTTTATATGTTGTCTTTAATATGCCTAATTTACTTTATCAGCAGAAGGCATTAAATGTGACACACAAATAATAATAACTTAGAATGATACTACAGTTTTTACTCATTGGTATTGTAAACAATCGTATGTAGCATCGTGTTTGTCAATAATTAATGACTACAATAAATATAGTAAAATAAATTACCGAAACTCATTGTTTGTCTGCTTAATTTAACTTTAACCCTATAACTTATTCTAAATATTACACAATATAACAAAATATGTGTCAACATATGGTCAGAGAATACAACTATGACTTAAAAAAAATGTAATTTGATTCAGTGCGTTACGAGTTAACAAAAGTAATGACAGGCTAAGAAATATTATATTATATGATTGTAAGAAGGTATTTGTATAACTTTGTGGTGGGTCTCATTTGTAATAGTATATTAAAATCAAAATACATAGCTTCGCGAGTGACTATTACGCAATTCGAATGCGCAAGCGACACACGCTCCTCCGATCAACTAAACTGTAAATACATGCATAATTTACAATGCAATATAATTCGGAACGAATCTTCTTGTCGCTTGTTAGTAAGAATTTGTACTTTTTAACATTTATCCTGACGGCTTTAAGGGAATGGAAATTTGCTAACTATTATACCAAAACATCACTAACCAAACATAAGAACACAGTCTCAAATAAAATAAAAACTAGATCAATGACAAATTTCAATAACAAAAAATAGGACAGAATAAGGATATAATAAGAATGTAAATCTAAGGTGACTGTACTTTTTAGATTCTTGTAAAAAAAATGTTGGAGGTCAATTAGAATGAGTAATAAAACAAATTTCAATCATTTTTTGAAATTTATGTCTGTTTATTAATCTGTCTGTTTGTTTGAACATGCATCGCTGCTAAAGTACTACGTACGCGATAAAACCTCACCAGTTATAAAGCATATCCTTGAGTCACATTTATTCTTAGTTTCATTAAAATCGGTTCACTCTATCAAATGTTATTGTAATTTTAATGACGACGAGAGAAAAGTAAATACATTTGGATGATTTTATTGTCACTATTTTTTAAATTAGGTTCCACGTGAACGAGTCGCGGGGCGGCTGGTTAATAATACAAGAGATCTATTAGAAGTTAGCTTTTGCTCGCATCTTTGCTTATATTACTGTAGATTTTACGTCTCTCTGGTACGGTAGTACTATTTTCCAGGACGAAAAGTACCCCGTGTTCTTTTCTTTATACACAAAATCTCATTATGTTCGAATGATTAGTTGAGGTATAAAATCGTACCAAATAAACGAACTCACATTTGCATTTATTAATTAGGATCATTGCAAAATAATTCACTACGAATTAGAACACAGAAAGTTACAAATACGATATTGTTAAATTTGTATTTCGCCGCACGAAGTCCTTGACTCACCCATCAGGGGGTGCGCCTAATCTAGACAAATGCTTTGTAATATCATAGTATGCTGCATATAGAGTTGCCATCAGTTACGTATTTCCCGGATTTTCTATTAAATTATAGGTAATTTTTTTAACGACTCGGATGCAGGGTTTGACTTGTCACGTAAAATCCCCGGCTCGTAATTACGTATATTGCAAGATCAAAGTTGTAAAGTAGTTTTTTTTGTGTTTTACATTGTTTGCTTTTTCTTGTAAATCAATTCAATTAGAGATCTGAAACTTAAACAAATTAGAATACAAAAACAAGGGTGAGCAACAAGTGATGCGTAATCCATAACCGGTCACCGAAACCGGGTCGCCCTACAAATATTTCGACATCTGGGAATACGTTAGCTTATACCGAAACTCTATAACGTATTGGCACCGTATGTATGGGGATAGCATTACAATTGGAATTGATATCTCAGTATCCCGCTCAATTACTGGATATAGCACTATGATCCCATAACGCAGACCATCTAAGTTTGTCAATAATACAGATATTAGATATGAGGGTCACGATCCATTCAGGCACACTTACCGTATCTTAGTACCCGGAATAATAAAATATATCTGTAAGATAAGAGAGAAGATGCTACATCCTTTCTACATACCCCAAAATGGACATGGTGTTATGATAAAACAGAGTCAGTTCTTACATCTTTTTTTTTCTCGAACTGACTACGCTATTGGCCTTGCAAGGCCTTTACAGCTTCACCGGACTACTAAGGCGAGTGCTTAAGGCACTCAGCCGATTAGTCGAGTAACTAGCTCAAGGGTGCACGCAAGTTCTTACATCAATTTGATAAATTTGTGCTTCGTCTGATGAGGTGTATGATACAGTCTCGCGGCGACCATTATGAGAGCAGAATCAATTGATGGTAATAATATTAAACTATCATATGGATCTGCGTAAATCCTAGCCACAGCTAACGCCATAAAACAAATGGACGTCTATTTTAGTGGGGCTAGTTACCACCTTCAAGTAGTAAATCTGTCACAGAGTACTAGTAGGTGTGTTCAGGCAGCTCCACTTGGGAGTTATTCCTTTTAGGTTTAGAATGTCTACCATCTTGTCCCACTTCGTCATTTAACGTCAGGTGAGATTATGGAGAAAGGCCAAAACCGATGAAGAGTTTTAATAATTAAAAAAAAATCCCCATATCATGCCATGCTATGGTATATATTATCCGTGTACTTATGCTATAAAAATTAATACAATAGATGGATATACGCAAGATGTTTCCAAATCCCAACTGATGTAGTGGAAAATACGTAATGGTGTTTCCAATGACTACAACTGTTCTAACACACCGCTTTTGTCTTCGTTTCATTTAATACATACAGAGTGTACCGTTAACTATATAACATCTTCGTACACAATACCAAACAGGATGCATTAATAACTTAATAAGAGAACTCTTAAAAACATAATTGATTTAAATAATAACAACATATATAAAATAAAATAAAAAACCTAAATTTCCCAATATTTAAAACTGACATCATTTTATTGTCATCGTCTATAGCAAATTTGTTTAATAATTTGATACGCTTTTTTCTCTTGTTTTTTTTTAATGATATAAATTATTTCATTCAAACACGGATACAGGATGTGGTAGTGATGCGTTAACTACCCTTTTAAAGGCGGATGAACAAAGGTTAAAAATAAAAGTTTCGTGGATCCCTATCATATAAGCTGTAAGAAAAATCCTTATTTTACATTTGTATGTATTCCATTTAAATTATAGATCAAATAAATGTAATCAAATACTGAGATCAATAACCCAGTAAGTGGGCAAAAAATTCAAGGTTAACTCCAATCAATAAAAAATATACAGCTAAATTAAAGTTCGTCATTCTAATTCGGTCAATCTATATTGATGCAATAAGTTTTGTTGGTTTGTACGAGTTATTATCTAAAAATGATTTTTTTCACATAAAAAAAAGTTTTTATATTTTGTAACCTTTTTACTGTGGAAGGTAAGCTACTTAACATCATGCTACCACTCTTAGGAATGGAGAGATTAGCATACAAAATGTTGGTGATAAAGTACGGTAAGTAAAAATGAAGTAATAGTGTTGCGGGTTAGGTGATGCGGTGCGGGGTGTCGGGAGCGGAGGACGGGTTGACCACACGATGAGATCCGAGCATTATCGAAAACGCCCGAACTGTCACTGTCTATGTCAGCAAAGTATTATGCTGCACGGCCCAAATTTTATTGAGTCCTACACAATATACATTTATGAGGAATCTGTGTAGCTCACGTAATTGGCAATAATATATTATTTTAAAACTTAACACTAATGGACATTTTTTCTTTTTTTTTTCTAACTGACTACGCTATTGACCTAGCAAGGTCTTAACAGCTTCACCGGACTACAACGCTAATGGACCACTAAGAGAAGTTGAGGAGCAATACGTCAGCATGGTATGGGTATGTCATGATGAGAGATGAAAGTCATGTAACTAGAAAAATTTTGTGTATGATGGTGGACGGATATAGGAGTAGAAAAAGACCAAAAAAGGTATCGATGGATTGTGTGAAAAATGATATGTGTATAAAAGGTGTGAATACTGAGATGACATCTGACAGGGGAGAGTGGCAACCCTACTTAGGTAGGATAATACATTTTTTGTGACCCACCTACTCGCTGGATATGGACGCAATACCTGCTGAAACCAGGGATCAGCCTATGCCAAGTAAGTGTGTATGTTTCTATCACCTAGCTTAATCGATTAAATACCCTTGGATCCTACGATTCAGCGTGTTTCCCGGAATACCCTTGCCCTCGCAAACCACAAAAAACCTTCATTAAGCCATGTCTCATCCAAATAATAAATTTTCTTCCCCTTGTTCCTTAACTTTGAAATAGTTTTCAGATGTTATACTCTCCACAATACAATATCTTCCGGGTAAATTATTGCACTTTTGCGAGAACGTTTGATGTATTTAAATTGCAATTTGAACAATAGCGAAAGAAAGTTGTCCTCTTAGGGAAAATGTTAGTATATAATAAAATAAATTCTTAAGAAAGATAAATAGATTTTAAAATATAATGTAGTCATACCAACATAAGTGTCCTTAATTGTAGACTGTATAGCTTCATTTTCGCCATCGGCACAATCGATGATTATTCTGAAAAAAAAAAAATAAATTGAAATCAAGGCTTTGTTCCATTCCTGGACATGTGCATGGGATATTTTTTTATTATCTCGCATTCTCTTATGTATGTTTGAGAGGAATCCTGTAATTAAACAAATATTTATAAGTACATTATTTCCACTATTTATTGGGTTAGTTAGTGGCAGAGGGTTAGTTGGCTTAGTTTATGGGGCGTAGAATACATTACAATCTAAAATTGTACATTTGCTCATTTTATATATATATATATATATATATACATTAGTTTTTGCTTTCGTCTTCAATCGCGTAATTGTAGATTTTCAAAATAAAATGATATCGCCGATACCATAGCTTATTATAGGAGAACAAAACTTTAGAAATCGGTTAAGTACTTTTTAATTTATCCATTGTAAACATAACATTAAATATTTTTATGGAAAGTAGTACAGACATATTATAAAAGAAGTTGTTTTTGGCTTCGGTCTGTGTGTTCCAAAAACTCTTCGAAACTGCATGATAGATTTTGATACGGTTTTCACTATTGTGTAAAGAAATTCTTCTGAAAGATCCGTATATATAACACATTTACGAGTATATCATATTTATAAAAGGTAGACTAAATCGATGTATTATTAATGAAATCGTAAGAAGTATTTTGTAAGAGCTTACATTAGTAACGCTTTCTAAAACCTATCAGGTACCTCAAAATTATTTACTATGTAATTGTATATCTTAGAAATTACTACATAAAAGTCATAAATTGTCTATATATTTTTTTCGGTATGGCCTCTGCCTATATAGGCCATTTCGTCAATGTCAAGTGTGACAAATTAATGTTTTCAAGTTAATTATCAAATATTCAGTGTAACAACGTAGAATAATCTAAAATAGCAACATGTCAACACAGATAAATCACCAAAGGATCTATCTGCTAAGGAAAAGCCACACTAATAATTTTTATCATTTTAAAAAATGATAACTTATTCGCGACACCATCTTGTATATTATAGTATTAATATTTATCTAAAAACTCCGATTCTGTTGAGCGGATAACACTGATTAAAATCAGTTTTTTACAATATGTTACTGCAATGAATATACTACAACATATTAAAGATTTCAAATTACTCGCAAGAAATTAAAAAAAATCTAGTATGTAGTTTGTTACATAGGTTTTATGACTAGTGGCCTAGTGTTTGACCGATGTTTGCAAGTTTGAATCCCGGTATGTACTAATTTAAATTGGTAAAACTATCAGTTGACGTTGAATGAAAACATCTGAAACAACTGAAAGGAAACCTGAACCTGAGAAATGTTCTTGTAATATAACTTTACGTGGGAAAACATACAACTGTGGAATTTTCAGTTTGAAATCGCCAATGCGTCATGGGCTGGCGTGCTAATTATGACCATACCTTCCTTCAGAAAGATGCCTATGGTCCTGCAGTGTATCTCTTACAAGTTTATGATGATGATGATATATCAGAGCGCTAAAAAAATTTACCTAAATCGCTTAGACGCTTGTGACGTAACACATTAGTACACTAATGCCCGTTTTCACCAACGCTCCCTTAACGTACCCCTAACTAAGGGATCCTTAAGCTAAAGTGTCCCCTAAATCAGCTACCTAACTTATTTCGTTTTCACCATGCTAAGGGCTACTTACTGAGGTAGCACCTAGTTAAGCGTCAGTTTTTTCGTCAAGCCAGTATTGAAGCAGGCGGAACATGTGCTGGTAACAATTTCAATGCAAAAGTTTTATGAATTTCTTATAAAAACCACACAAATACAATTTTAAAACAAAATGAATGACCCAAATATGTTAAAAATAAAATAAAATCCGTTTACTGTTAGTTTAAAAAACGCTTTGTTCGTTGTTGGGTAGACGCAGGGATCACCATTTTGTTTTATGGGGGGTCCGTTTTAAATATGTACCTACTGAATGGTTGCAGTCCTTTCAGTGCATGTCGTGTTCTGTTTGATTACTTATTGTGTAGTAGGTACCTACTTTTCTAGTTATTGTATATACTAGTATAGAATGTATATATATAAAAAAAATTAAGTATGACTTGCGCGTTTTGTTTTGTTTTATTCGAATTCGTGTTACAAAAAGAAATTTATTGTTGGGTCTGTCAAGTTTCGCATAAGTTACGTCAGCGATTCAGATGTGGACTATTGAAGAAATGAATAGTAAACTCTTTACTCAAAAGCCATCCGAAATAAGTTTTCCCGATCAATGTAGGGTAGTTGGTTGACATCTCCGATGAGGAGAATTTCGCTTGCTTCCGCCAGCCGGCCGGCAGTCAGGATGGTCCCGAAATGGTTCATGAGAGCTTCATCCACGATTAACCTTGGACGCTTATCGTGCTCTCTGAAACCATTTACCAGTATTGACGCCATGGTGCGCACCCGCTTTTCGGCTTTTTTGCCGTGTGCCTGCACCAGTTTCTCCTGTAAGTCTTTTGCCGCCTCGGTTGTGGTGGTCGCCACAGCGTCCTTCTCCACATCGAAGTTTTTAATTAACCACGTAGTCTTTCCACAGCCTGGGACCCCGTTCGTCCATTTGATCTTGGGTGTCATCTTGGTGCTTTCCGCCACTGCTGGATTTAGAAACCTCGAGGTGGTTTTTATTAACGTGGTACATTCACGTTACTATGTACATTAACGCAAGAGAAGTAGCGAGCAAAAGATAGTTTTGTATGTAGACTGTATGTCATAAAAAGTAAGACCATACACATTTTCAATAGTACCATATATAACTATCGTTGTATATAATATCATCAGTACTGAAGTGTCAGTGGTTTGTCACGGTTAATCTCCTAAGTAGCTAAACCAAATTTGACAAAAAATTACTAGCTTTTTAGAGTATTATTCAGCTACTATTACATTACAATTTTTGTTTTCTGTGTTTCGAGGGCTTTTTCAAGTCCACCTGGCTAGCTACCACCTTCAAGGTAGAAATCTCTTCCCGAGCAACTATAGGTGTGTTCCTGCAGCTACACTTGTGAACCGAACTCCCTCTGTATTTAATTAATTTAATTAAATTTAATGTTTATGACGTCAGACTCTATTATATTATTATTTATGAAATTACAACAACCACAATTACATACATTATGAATGAGTAGATAACAGCAATATTAGATACTTAATAACAAAAGTGCTCTCGAGAACTAATTAATATTATTAAGTCTATTACAAATAAGAATACAATCTGACACATGTTTTTTTCACACACAACAACAGGCGGGTCACCTAAGTGATCACCACCGTCCATAGACACTAGAAACACCAGGGGAGGTGGGCCTCCGGCGCCCTCACTGACCGAACGAAACACAGCAATGCCAAGCACTATTACTTCACGTAGGTATTTCTGTGAAAGTGTGGTACTACTCCGAGCGAATCGACCCATTCATGCTAAAACCAGTAATTGCTTCAGCGTGGCTCTACCACCTACGTGTAAAATAGTGGGAACAAATTTTTGCATTCATGAGAACGGAGTCAGATGTAATTATTCTGGTGAGTTTTCATGACAACTATTAATGGTATAAATGGTAGGAATTATAGCCACACGAATTTGTATTGTAATACCCGTATTAGACCTAGCCTGTATTACAAGTACTACCGCTGTCCATTGTTATATTGTAAGTGTACTACTATCCTTGTTAATACATTGTCATTTCCCATCAGTTGAGATTGTGGTCAAGCGGTAAAACCTATTTTAAATCAAGAAAAGTAGAGTCACAGCGTCACCGTAATAAAAATAAGATGATGCATTTACAAACTTCGTACAATGTTTATATTGTCTTCTGAATCATGTTTGGATAATTGAAGTATATAATACGGTAACAAGACACGATCTGGCCTTTTCTATACGTTGCTATTTCGATACCGTGCCCTGACCTCTGCGTCTAACATTTCGTTGTATATTATTTCTTCATTAAAGCTTATCGTTTTATTTTGGAGTAACTTTTGAGCTCGCCTTCTTACATGCTGCCTTCAAAATGTAAATCTGTACGTATCTGTACTTTTTCGATTATCGTGTAAAGAATTGTTGCAGGTGTCTTGGAATAAGTAATAGAATACATATCAATCATTTTTAGAAAGTACTGGGTTCACAATAACATCTCATCAAGAAAATAATAAAGCATATCCATTAAGTGGCAACCTTTCCTTTTGTGTAAGTATGTAATAATAATGGTTACTATTATATGTAACTAGCGGGCCCGGCGGACGTTGTTCCGCCATGATATTAGAAAAAACCTTGACAGTCGTTTTAGAAATTATCGCGAACAGGCAGGTAGACAGACAGAAGTAACAGAGGACTTTATAATATGTAGTGACTTAGGGTAATATAAATAATAGTAAATTATATACGAATGCGAACAAACAAGCACTCGAATATTATTAAAATACTTAGCTACTTTTTAATTATTTTTAAGAGATCTAATATTATATAACTTAACTTCAACTTTTTTAAATAATGGCGTCTCGTAGATACGAATTCTGCAAGTGTCAAGTTAGTCATGGAAGAGTCACTTTATAGGTAGTATTCAATATTAATTGTATAAAATGTAAGCGTTTCGGAACGAAACGTCGACCAATCTGAAGTTGCATCCGCACCCGTCACAAAAAGATTCGATTCGAGCGCACACATAAAATTGTTAAAACGCATTAAAATTGTAACAAAACGCGAAATCTTCTATTAAATCCACGATAAATAAGTAGCATGCTGACGCAAACGCCGCTACTGTAAGTATTTTAAATTTATACCTGAAAAAATTGCCCTCAGTTATAAAGAAAAATTAAAACAATCAATTAAGAATTGTTTCTTGACCTATGTTATTGTATTAAACCCAGTATTTGGCCATAATATTATTGGACATTAAATGTTAATGAATATAACAAATTAAACTTACAAAAATAAGTTTTATTTAATTAGTAATGTGCATGTTCATGATATGGGTGTTGCCACTGTAATAAAAAAAGAGTTCTTGTTATCGCGTATTAAAGATAAGTTAATTAATCTGTGATTTGGTAATTACTTTCCCAATAAGGAACTACCATCTGTAATATTAGAAATGTTTTAATATTGAAATAATCTTTGACCACCGGTATGTTTACAATTCTATATATCAGTAGATTGGCTGGAATTAAGAGCTGTTGATATATTCGATAAACAATACAAACAATGGTAGGTAGCCACGCTGAAGCTATTACTGGTTTCAGCATGAATGGGTCGGCTCGCCCGGGGTACTACCACCCTCTTATAGAAAATCGACGTGAAGTAACAGTGCTTGCATTGTTGCGTTTCGTTCGGTCAGTGAGAATGCCGGGGCCCACCTCCCTTTCCCTCTCTCTCCCCTCCCCCTTCCCCCAAACACAGGTTGGCAACGCACTTGCGACTCCTTTGGTGATGCAAGTGTCTATGGACGGTGGTGATCACTTAACATCAGGTGACCCATCTGCTCGTTTGCCTTCTATGATATAAAAAAAAACAATTAATTCCAAGATCATTTTATACACAGCATTGTTAAAATAGAACTAATAAGATAAAGGTTGCGTTGCGTGATGATAGGCCTTTTTTCTATTGCCTATCTAGCTAGCGACCATCCTCGAGATGAAAATCTGTCGCTAAGCACCTGTAGGTGTGTTTGTTCTACCATCTAAAACAGTCCTCACTAGGTTTAGAGTACTTAGCATTTTCTACCGCGTCAACATTTTGAGTAATGTTCATTTAAATCTATAATGAGATATCTATAAAGTGTTTTAAAAATTCCGCAATTAAATCGAACAGGTAAAATAACGTTAAATTATATAACGAAAAAAGGTGTTTTTTTTTTATTTAACTATTTTATACAAATATACTTAATAAGTGGTTAAACTCGTAACTATTATTTTGTTGAGTGTGAATGTCGTTTCTTAAAACCCCCACTTTGATTGGCAACTTAGATGCGCGTTGAACTCTTTTATTTGATAGACGTAAAAAGTAAAGTAAGACCTCTATTTACATATCTTTCCGTGAATGGAACTATCATAAAGAAGATATTTTAAACTATAATATATGCTTATATATTATAAATCTGAACTTTTACATTTATGTAGAGTCATTAAATTTTTTCTCCACAAAATCGTACCGGTAATAATCGGTTGCTCCGATTTAATCCAATGACATCTTTTCTTAGGTAGTCATTTCTTTATTTAATTTTATTAAAAGTTACGTATATCTAAACCTAAGCCTTACTCTATATTCAGCTTTGCCTAGTTACTCTCATATTCATACTAACAGTATGTATGATGATAATTAATATTATAAGATAATCCTCTAATTACCACAATAATGCATAAGCGGATACTATAATATATAATTGCCGTGAGAATATATCAACGTAAAACCCAACTACATAATTAAAATTATAAGAATGGAGTAATATATTTTAGTATATGTATAGCGCCTTAAAAAATCGGCACACTTTAACGAGACGTTTGAAAAAAAGTACATATAGATATTAGTATTAAATTTGCGATCGTCCAGCGTTCGAAATTTGACCATATACCATGTGTTAATATATAAATATATATATTTACTTTTTCCACTCTCCCCTCCAAGATCATTTTATACACAGCATTGTTAAAATAGAACTAATAAGATAAAGGTTGCGTTGCGTGATGATAGGCCTTTTTTCTATTGCCTATCTAGCTAGCGACCATCCTCGAGATGAAAATCTGTCGCTAAGCACCTGTAGGTGTGTTTGTTGGCTGGTTGTTACATCTAAAACAGTCCTCACTAGGTTTAGAGTACTTAGCATTTTCTACCGCGTCAGCATTTTGGGTAATGTTGATTTAAATCTATAATGAGATACCTATAAAGTGTTTTAAAAATTCCGCAATTAAATCGAACAGGTAAAATAACGTTAAATTATATAATGAAAAAAGGTGTTTTTTTTTATTTAACTATTTTATACAAATATACTTAATAAGTGGTTAAACTCGTAACTTTTATTTTGTTTATTGTGAATGTCGTTTCTTAAAACCCCCACTTTGATTGACACCATCGGTGCGCGTTGAAGTCTTTTATTTGATAGACATAAAAAGTAAAGTAAGACTATTATTTTCATATATGTTTATATTATTTTTATATGGGTGTAAGGGGTGTCAAATAACATTTAAGACTTGAGACACCCAAGCCAACCTCACCTGCACGTGGTGCACCCTGCTGAATAACGAACGAGGCAATGGCGAAAGCGGGGTGGTAGGGTTTTACAGCCTGACTGGGTCGCAACCACCATGTATATGGCGAAAAAGCCCGTCATAGTGATTCGCTTTTGCGAGTCGCGTTTCGGGATCAGCCTGTGCATATCCAGCTTTTCGCAGGCCGGCATGACAGCGGCGACCGGCGATGGATAGTATATCACTCGGTGGTCGCCGTTGTTTTTGGATTGTTCTGTGCTTACCATCAGGCACAGTGCAGTCATTTTGCCGTGCTACTATAAAAAAAATATATATATATCTTTCCGTGTATGGAACTATCATGAAGAAGATATTTTAAACAATAATATATGTTTATATATTATAAATCTCAAGTTTTACATTTATGTAGAGTCATTAAATTTTTTCTCCACAAAGTCGTACCGGTAATAATCGGTTGCTCCGATTTAATCCAATGACATCTTTTCTTAGGTAGTCATTTCTTTATTTAATTTTATTAAAAGTTACGTATATCTAAACCTAAGCCTTACTCTATATTCAGCTTTGCCTAGTTACTCTCATATTCATACTAACAGTATGTATGATGATAATTAATATTATAAGATAATCCTCTAATTACCACAATAATGCATAAGCGGATACTATAATATATAATTGCCGTGAGAATATATCAACGTAAAACCCAACTACATAATTAAAATTATAAGAATGGAGTAATATATTTTAGTATATGTATAGCGCCTTAAAAAATCGGCACACTTTAACGAGACGTTTGAAAAAAAGTACATATAGATATTAGTATTAAATTTGCGATCGTCCAGCGTTCGAAATTTGACCATATACCATGTGTTAATATATAAATATATATATTTACTTTTTCCACTCTCCCCTGTCAGATGTCATCTCAGTATTACACACATATCATTTTTCACACAATCCATCCACACCTTTTTCGGTCTTACTTTATTCCTATATCCATCCACTGTTATACTCAGGACTTTTCTAGTTACATGACTTTCATCTCTTCTCATAACATGCCTATACCAGGCTAACCAAAACTGAAAACCATGCTAATAATTGTAACAATAATTGTAGTAGACAAATATTGTTCAAAAATGGTATATTATAGTCGTAAGGATGATGATATATAGTCGTGGTGGCCTAGTGGTTTGACCGGTGGAATATTGTTTCGATGTCCGCCGGTTCGAACCCCGGCATGTACCAACGAATTTTTCGGAATTCGCGTATATTTACTAATTTAAATTGGTAACATTATCGGCTGACGGTGAAGGAAAACATCGTGAGGAAACCTGAACCTGAGAAGTGTTCTTGTAGTACTACTGTATGTGGGAAAAATATAGAACTTTGGATTTTTCAGAGTTTGAAATCGCCAATACGTCGTGGACTGGCGTGATGATTATGCCCATACCCTTCGGAAGAGGCCTATGGCCCTGCAGTGGGTCTCTTACAGGCTGATGATGAACTAGGGTGAATAGAGAATTATAAATGAAGGTCATTGATGGTATGGCAAAAAGGAATAAAAAATGAGATAGAGGAAATTGGTTGAAAAACGGAGGGAGAAAATGAGTTCTAAGGTTTTGTCTCTACCTATTTATGTATAAATATTATCCTTGTAAATAATCGATGTAGTTATAACGTGAGATAGCGCGTCTCTCTTTAATAGTCGACTACAATATACATGGTGATATTTTAATCAAGTACAGTGTATCTTATATGAGATATTTCGATATGTAAAAGTCTGATGAGGGTAGCGATTTACATACAAACTAGCTTTTAATCTCGGCTTCGCTTGCGTTAATGAGAATTTGATCTATCCCTCGGGAATCATTTTTTTTGGTGAAATGGTAATCGGATAAGTAATTGTGACGTGAAACGTAACAAACAAAAAAACAAATAAAAAATCAATTTCACATTTACAATATTCAGGATTATTTCTCTCTCCTCCGCTCCGCTCCTATTGGCCTTAGCGTGATGATATATAAGCCTTCATCGATAAATGAGCTATCTAATACTGAAACTTTTTCAAATCGGACCAGTAGTTTGTGAGCTTAGCGCATTCAAGCAAACAAACTCTTCAGCTTTATAAGATTACTATATAGTATAGATTGATGAACTTAAAAATATACTGAATAAAAAAAACTGTAATTATGTTTTTGCATACTTCATAAATTTAACTATAATGGATTAATGTGATTAACACGTTAAGTCTACAGGACTGTCTATCAAAAGCATACACAGCAGCAGACATGTAGTCCGGTGAAGCTGTGAAGACTCTGCCGGGTCAATAGCGTAGTCAGTTCGAGAAAGAAAAGCATACACCAGATCACACATCCGATTTTCAGGTTAAAAAGAGTGGTTAATCAGGTGAGCAGCATACTTCATAAATTTAACTATAATGGATCACACATCCAATTTTCAGGTTAAACAGAGTGGCTAGTCATGTGAGCGTTAGAAAAAGCCCCTACTATGCTATGTTATCAAACACCAATAAGTAGCATCATTATAATACGTGAGGCTGAGATCAGATAATGATGTAATACAGACTTGTTTTGATAACATATTAAGGGCCGATGCTTAAGTCACTCGTCGCCCACCGTAGTTCATAATACTGATTAGTATTTAAAAAAAGTAGTTCACGAAATTTCACTTTAATTTATCATTTTTATAATACTTGATGTAATACATCAATAAAATGAATACTAAATATAACTATATAGTTATTGTATATACTTTTTTGAATTTTACTCTTTTAACTACGAGCGTGTAAAATAAGTCATTGTACATTAATTCTCAATTTTTTGAAATACATATTATACTTTCTAGTTATAATCTCTGCACAGAGCGACTGTTTGATCCCAGACTAATATGTATTTGATATCCAGTATGAAGGTTTTATTTTATTTAATGTGTTCATACAAATTATACGATAATTTTTGTCAAATGTTACAGTCATCCATGCGTGCAATGGGTTTAAAAGGATTTTTCTTCACATATTATTGTATATAGATAGGATGAAATTACATTATAGTTGAGACTTATTTTTATATACTTTTGTCTTATGTTATTATGTAAAATATTTTATTTATTGTTAAATTACAGCAATAGTCTGTAGTCAATATGAAGTTACCGGGGTTCATTCAGGCAACCGTAAATATAAGTGCGGTATAACAAAATGCATTAGGTACAGTATCTCGTGATATTTATTATTTAACTAGCTAGTACCCGTTACCAACTTATCATTAGTTATTATTGTAATAATTTACTTTATGTACACCGGAGATAGAGGAAATTGGTTGAAAAACGGAGGAAGAAAATGTGCTCTAAGGTTTTGTCTCTGCCTATTTATGTATAAATATTATCCTTGTGAATAACCGATGTAGCTATAACATGAGATAGCGCGTCTCTTCTTTAATATTCAACTACAATATACATGGTGATATTTTCATCAGGTACCGTGTATCTTATGTGACATATTTCGATATGTAAAAGTCTGACGAAGGTAGCGATTTACTTATAAACTAGCTTTTAATCTCGGCTTCGCTTGCGTTAATGAAAAGTTGATCGGGAATAATTTTTTGGGGTGAAATGTACCCCTATTTTGCTTATGGTAATCGGATAAGTAATTGTGACGTGAAAGCGTAACAAACAAACAAATAAAAAATCAATTTCACATTTACAATATTCAGGATTATTTCTCTCTCCTCCGCTCCGCTCCTATTGGCCTTAGCGTGATGATATATAAGCCTTCATCGATAAATGAGCTATCTAATACTGAAACTTTTTCAAATTTGAATTTTCAAATTCAAGTTTGTGAGCTTAGCGCATTCAAGCAAACAAACTCTTCAGCTTTATAAGATTACTATATAGTATAGATTGATGAACTTAAAAATATACTGAATAAAAAAAACTGTAATTATGTTTTTGCATACTTCATAAATTTAACTATAATGGATTAATGTGATTAACACGTTAAGTCTACAGGACTGTCTATCAAAAGCATACACAGCAGCAGACATGTAGTCCGGTGAAGCTGTGAAGACTCTGCCGGGTCAATAGCGTAGTCAGTTCGAGAAAGAAAAGCATACACCAGATCACACATCCGATTTTCAGGTTAAAAAGAGTGGTTAATCAGGTGAGCATTAGAAAAAGCCCCTACTATGCTATGTTATCAAACACCAATAAATAGCATCATTATAATACGTGAGGCTGAAATAACATAATGATGTAATATGGATTTGTTTTGATAACATATTAAGGACCGATCAGTCACTCGTCGCCCACCGTAGTTCATAATTCTGATTAGTATTAAAAAAAAGTAGTTTACGAAATTTTACTTTAATTTATCATCTTTGTAATATGTACTTGATGTAATACATCAATAAAATGAATACTATATATAACTGTATAGTTATTGTATATACTTTTTGAATTTTATTATTTTAACTACGAGCGTGTAAAATACGTAATTGTACATTAATTCTCAATTTATTGATATACATATTATATACTTTCTAGTGATAATCTCTGCACAGAGCGACTGTTTAATCACAGACTAATATGTATTTGATATTCAGTATGAAGGTTTTATTTTATTTAATGTGTTCATACAAATTATACGATAATTTTTGTCAAATGTTACAGTCATCCATGCGTGCAATGGGTTTAAAAGGATTTTTCTTCACATATTATTGTATATAGATAGGATGAAATTACATTATAGTTGAGACTTATTTTTATATACTTTTGTCTTATGTTATTATGTAAAATATTTTAGTTATTGTTAAATTACAGCAATAGTCTGTAGTCAATATGAAGTTAGCGGGGTTCATTCAGGCAACCATAAATATAAGTGCGGTATAACAAAATAAATCAGGTACAGTATCTTGTGATATTTATTATTTAACTAGCTAGTAACCGCTACCTACTTATCGTTAGTTATTATTGTAATTATTTGCTTTATGTACACCGCCACTACATCACTTTTCGATGGCAAGAAAACACATCGCATACATAGTATTTATAAAGACCGTGATTTCTTAAAACTTTAATCATTTTATAAATAAAGCTATCGTGTAATAACAGAAATAAATAAACCTAGAAATAAATATAGAGAATACTCTATATTTATTTCTAGATAATCATCAAGTGCATTTGAAATAAAACTGATAAAAAATGGTCGAAACCGATCCAGTAGTCTTAGAATTATAAGCGCACAATTGCAGATGTCTATTATTTTATGTGTATCGATAAGAAGATATAATGTCAATTTCACTATAAGTAACACGATGTAGGCTAAATTTATACAGGATCAAGACAAAAGTAACAGTATTCTAAATGCTCTATGATATTTTTTATGCTTTTATTAAGAATCACACCTACCCTTAATATCCAAGTACAGGTGCACACGAAACTAATCTGACTTATAGTTTTAAGTAAAAACTTGATATATATTCATAAACGTCAGTCACGGATCGCACAAAATCGAATTTTTGAACTGTGAACGGTTTACGAACGCGCATCGCTACGTTCGTGGTTCGTATAACGCGTCAGAGGTCGCGTTCGGACGCGCACGCTCTACGTCGCGTTGCGTTAGATACTGCCAGTCAGCTGGCCGGCCGGTTGGTCGTGTGCTAATCGCGCCAACACACCCTCATAATCAAGTGATAGGAACATCATAGAGTTGTTGATACGTTCTTTTTTTAAATATATTAAATGCATTATGAAAATGAGTTATTGTTAAAACCTCATTGGAGGTGAATCCGTCTCGAAAGGTCGGATTATCTGGCTTCTTCACTCTCATTAATAGTTATTTATAGTAATAGTTAGGATTAATGTTACGCCGGCGCTCCACGGTTTTCAGGTCACTTTGTTCCGCTCTGCTGCGGTGAAGAATTCTTCTCTATTATTTTACGTGCGAATCAAGTGATGCAGTTTAGATAATTAACGGAAAAATAGCTATGGATGCGTCCCGATTAAGACTGACATTGCACTCTAACTTCGCGGCATTGGACATGCTTTTGGTCGAAATTTAGGCACAAAAGGAATCAGAGTCGCCTAGATCGCACTAACAACAATACTTATATAATAATATTTATTAGCAGTAATCAAATAAATAAGGACTACACAATACCACCGAAATAAATGCATCAATAGTTAATTAATAGGCGACTATCGGTCAAATACTGTGTGACAAAAATTACTTATATTTCCGAACCGCACTTCGCAAACATAATTTCTCTGTCAAAAATGAAGTAACTCATATAAAATGTAATTCGAACCTGTTTAATACTTGAACATAATTATAATACAAGCGTATATAATTATATTGTACGGCGGAGGTATTTTCTTAAGGGAATACGTGACTTTAATTATCACGTCAGGCCCATGACGTCTCAATGACTTAAGACATACAGAAATCTTTATTTTTTTATTATCTACTACGCCGACATATTATGAGAACATTCCTTCACCATCATATTTAATAATGAATGGAGGGAAATCCGGCGAGAGGGACCATGAAATGCGGCTTAATGTGGTCCAGTCACTTGATTCTTTTCACCTCCATTGATTGCGGTATTTCTTAAGGAGAGATGTGGACTGTATTTTAGCGGTTTGCGAGGGCAAGGGTATTACGGGAAAAACACTCAATCGTAGGATCCAAGAGTATATAATCGATTGAGCTAGGATAGAATAGAAAATACACGCTTACTTGGCAAAGGCTGATCACCGGTTTCGGCAGGTTTGTGTCCGTATCCAAACATTAGGCGGGTCACATAAAATGTATTCACTAATCACTAATGAATTGATCTGCGCAGTCGTTCGTGACACAAAGAGTTCACGTTTATTTGGCGGCACGCATTATTTAGGGCAGCTCATTGCCCTTTACGCGTTCTGACCCCTGGAGTCTTCTAGCAGTAATCTGTGACATACATATTATTGTAACCTACTGTCTCATTAGTTCGATGCATCTTCCATAATCGATATTAGATAACGTTCATTGTTCAAAAGTTATGGAATTAATTTCTTTTAATCGATATACCTATATTATTATTTCTTGAATTATTTATTCTTGAAATTTGTTTCGTAATTGGATTGTATATAACCAATCAAGTAGCATTATAATATTGACAGACTAAATAAAATATATCATACAAAACTAACAACTCTATATAATTTTAAAACTGCACCTGACATAACCCAAGCAACCTACTTACAAGGCAAAGAAAGCAATACTCCTCAGACATTGTCCACATAGCTTATCTTCATCTATCCTTTTTACACTGTTAATATGAATTAAAGAGTGAGCGAGACACGAAATGTATTCATAGGTTACGACGCTCAATCAATAAATCGTATGGTGATCGATTTTTTTATTAATCTTCTTTTTACGTTGAATGAGTATCGAACTTAATATTTTAGAAATAAAGCTTATAATTAAGAAGCATACAACACTTTTACGTATAGACGAATTTCATAATGTCGTCGATGCAAAGAATTTTCTTACCAATCTTTCGCTTTGTTTTCTCAGCATAAATCATTATTGCATTGGAATCATTTAAATGTTTGGGGAGCTGTTCAATTAATATTAAATGAGCATTGTGTTCGCTTTGTGGATCATGAACTACAGTTAAAAAGCGTATAAATTATATTTCTGTCGAGTCTCGCGCACCATTCGTATGACGTATAAATTCTAATTATTGTTTTAATTATACAATATTTATTGTCTAATTATACAATAAACCGGGCCACAATTTTTTGTCATTTTTCTCCTGTAATTAATCAAGTATTTTGAAATCAGAGGCATAAATAAAAAAATGTAATTGAGAACAAATTTTTAACCTGATTCTTGTGGTTAGAAAAGTAGAAAATTCACTATGTTAATATCAAATCAAGTTGGGGTGTAAGGGGTGTCGAATAACATCGAAGACTTGAGACATCCAAGCCAACCTCACCTGCACGTGGTGCACCCTGCTGAATAACGAACGAGGAAATGGCGATAGCGGGGTGGTAGGGTTTTACAGCCTGACTGGGTCGCAACCACCATGTATATGGCGAAAAAGCCCGTCATAGTGATTCGCTTCAGCTTGTGCATATCCAGACTTTCGCAGGCCGGCATGACAGCGGCGACCGGCGATGGACAGTGTGTCACTCGGTGGTCGTTGGTGATGGTGTTTACCATCAGGCACAGGGCAGTCATTTTGCTGTGCTACAATAAAAAAAAAGAAAAGAAAAAAAAAAGATTTTTATCAAGTAAATTACAGGTTTATTAACATATACCCAGCGGTTTGATTCGCGTATATCTTGCTTTTATGTGAACGCAGTTGAATATGTTTAAATAAATTCTGTATAAATCATGACTATTACGTAGGATGCCGACTACATGACTGAGCTACGTTACATGACATGACATTACATAGGCGTTTACATTTCGGTAACACTCGATTTTAATTTGGCGGTTATACTGCCTCGATCCCCAAAATTTAGCGTTGCAACATAAAACGCGCCAAAGTAGTATTGCTTCTTTTCACTTGTCATACTTTCTGCGTAATTTCTCCGCTCCTAATGGTTATAGTTTGATGCTAGAGAACCCATAGTAGTCTATAGAGTATAGACTAACTCAATATATAGACTATAAAACGTAAAATATTTTTTCCAATCGATTAGTAGCTTCAAACATAATCGCGGTCAGATAAACATTACTTTCTGTTACATAATATTACTATAGAGATAATGTACACATGAAACCTGCCAACATTAACATTATGTTAGGTTTTTTGGCGAGATCTTGGTCTGTCATGTAGTGGATTTTATATTTTATGCATAATGTTGTGTTATTTGACTCTAGATTTTGTAATATTGGTGGCATTTTACGTAATATAGTTCGGTTATTGTGCACAAGTGATTTGGATGGAACATAACACCGAGGAGCATGAATTCTGAGATGCCACGAAAACTCCGTAGGAAGTTATAACAAGGGAGCCGCCATCTTGTTAGAACATTGAAATTATCGCAAGATACTTGTAATATTATTTACCTACTCGATAATGGCAGTACATACAAATTTGGAAGATTGGTTGTCAAATATAAGATTTAAAAAAACATTACGTTCGAATGTTTTGTGTTCTCGTGGGCATGATGTGAAGCATAAAAAACAACGTTCGATCGCGATGGTGAAAGTGCGAAATGAGTCACAGGAAATTTATTATCCAAAAAACTAATCGCTATCAGTATTCGGAACGCGCGCGGTTCTATTTCCACAGATGTCGCCGGCCGCGGCCCCGGTACATACTACTCCTAATAAAAGTTACTGTAAAAGGAATTAAATTGCTTTCCCTTTTTATTCAGATCGCAGACGTTCGCAACGTCGTTTGAATTACAAACTTGTCATCTTCGCAATACTCTTGTTTGCGTGCGTGCTCGTTGTCGAACGCGATGTGAGAAATCGTTCAAACTATTATATAATTAATTTATATCACTGACATATAAAAACCCAACACACAGTCTCGAATGAAAGTAACGCTCAAAGCGTCCCACAAAAACCCCCCCAATATACATACATGGTTATAGTTATGCGAAATCTTATGATTTTGCTAATTCAACTTTACCTGAATGATTTAAAGTTGTTTTGACAAGGACGCAAGCGACGCGAGACTATTGAAAATGAGTGCATATTCCAAAATTATGTACTCATTATTGTGTGCCGGCTATGAGAAGATAAGTGTGCATCTTGGGTTTCTGTATATCAATGATATATATACAACATTACTTAAAGAGAGTTTTATATTTATATGTTTTCAGAAGGTTATTTAAATAAAACATTGAAGTTTTGAAGTGAAAACTTATTCAGTCGCGTTGAGCGATTTTGTAGGTAAAATCAATTTTGGTAGATGAAAACCTTATGGTTTCGCGTCACCGATGACCGCGACTTTTTTTTTCGAACTGACTACGCTATGGGCCAAGCAAGGTCTTCAGCTGCCGAGAGGGCCTATTCTGGTGTGCGGGAGCGAAATTTATCCCTAGACCACGGCGGCGTGATCTGTGGTTACGCGGGCGTGGGCGTAAGCACGCTCTGTTTGGAGAGACAGGCTGGTACTGTTCGTTCACTGCAGTTATTTCATCGGGAGGGTCGGTAAAAATATGTCGCGGGCGTCTTTTACAACGCGCAGCGTTTGGTACGGGTTCGTATTTTGCGGCGGATACCACTAACGGACTGTGATGACCGCGACTTATTGCGTTTGGTTCAGATTAGTGACGCGTAGTGTAGCGGCCTGTATATATATAATTGTGTAATATTAATATTTTATGTTTAGCTTGTGCAGACCATCATATATTTGATTAATCAATCAATCAACATCACCTCGCGACTAGCGTGTTCCCTTGCTCTTAGGATATCTAGTTCTTCGAAGGAGGCGTACCGAGGCACTTCCGTAAATCAACATGACGGGTATGACTGCTGGTGGAATTTATAACCGACAGTTGCAGTTGTTTTTGAACTCTGCTATACTTTCCAGATATTTTTCCGAAAAAGAAAACAATCTGAAAAAAATAGCAATTAACAAATTACCGGTAATATTTCGCCGCTCTTTGATACCATGCCGCCTTGTAAGTTCCACATACGCAGCAAATTAACGAAGACACGCTGTGACAAATTTATAAGCTGTTTTTATATCAAATCGAGTACCTACTCATCCTTGCCACTTCGCCTGGTTACTGGATATAAGTACATCGTCTGATCTCGATACGCGACAGGCCTAAGCGTAATAAGATGTTATATCTGGTTTATAGTGGTTGCGATTCGCTTAGAAGTAATTGCCGTGTACTATCGCCCAGTACTCATTTTAGGTATGAAAAAGAAAGTGAACATAAAAAGTGCACGTCACCTTTCGACTGCATCGGTGTTATGGAAACGTATCCAAACATACGTCATAATAAAACAAGACGGCACAATTGCATAACCGCCGCGTGGGAACCGACCGAGCACGTTTCCAAGCCGCTCTGTATGCGTGAACTGGTGCGAGCCGGAACACGCTTCCGTAACTTGCGTTTTATCTGCACACGCCTAAGATCGGCAACGAGAGCTGATTTGAATCTCAAAGATTCATAATAAATGTTTAGCATGCGAAAGTACGTAGATTACTTAATATTGTACCGGATATAAGCCTAGGATGGGTTTACAAATGCGCCTGATTATGTAGAAGAATAGACAGAAATTTGAAGCGATGACGGCTGATTTGATAGCGTGTTCAGACACATCGTCGATAGGCGTGGGTTCGAATCCTTGTGACGAGCTTTCGGCGAAGGAAAGTATCGTGATGAAACTATACCATGGTAACTGCAGACGTTTTCTAAGTCCGCCTGGCTAGTTACCATTATCAAGTTTAAAAGGTTTTTTTTATGACATATCAGGTAAATGAACAGTTGAGTCACCTGATGTTAAGTGATATAAGCACCGTCCATAGACATTAACAACTCCAGAAGAGTTGAAAGTGCGCTTAATATTGTACCGGATATACGCCTAGGATGGGTTTACAAATGCGCCTGATTATGTAGAAGAATAGACAGAAATTTGAAGCGATGACGGCTGATTTGATAGCGTGTTCAGACACATCGTCGATAGGCGTGGGTTCGAATCCTTGCAACGAGCTTTCGGCGAAGGAAAGTATCGTGATGAAACTATACCATGGTAATTGCAGACGTTTTCTAAGTCCACCTGGCTAAGTACCATCATCAAGTTTAAAAGGTTTTTATATGTCATATCAGGCAAATGAACGGTTGAGTCACCAGATGTTATGTGATAACCACCGTTCATAGACACTAACAACTCCATGAGAGTTGAAAGTGCGTTGCCAGCCTGTATTTTGGGGAAAGGAAGGGAGGTGGGCCTCCGGCGCTCTCACTGGCCGAACGAAACGCAACAATGCAATCACTGTTACTTCACGTCGGTTTTCTATGAGAGGGTGGTACTACCCTGGACGAGCGACCCATTCATGCTGAAATTAGTAGTAGCTTCAGCGTGGCTTTGTCGCCAAGTAACTATTGGTCTGTTCCGGCAGCTGCACATGAGAGCCAGTTACCCTCTGAGTTTAGTATACCTTTGATCTTAGACCAGATCATTATTTAACATCAGTTGAGATTGTGGTCAAACGCTAAACCTGGTTTTCATTTCACCTCCTAGTAGTCTTATATTATTCTGAAAGAAAATTATATTTTGGTTTTGGTATCTTCAAAGTAATGAGCGTTGTAAATATAAAAAAGTTGCAATTTTATTACATTGATTCATTGAACAGGCAGTTCAATTTACTTCAATAGCTATTTGTTGAACTATATATTGTACAGTGAAAATTAAGTGAAATATAATTTTTTTCCATTTGTTTTTTTGTATTACTAAAAAAGCAACTGTTGCACTTTGAATCAAGCTCTTTGTCACGGGTAACTTTACTAAGATATAATTAACGTTCACATACTTTGTGACCCACAACACTTAGATTAATAATTATGCCGTGGGATACAAACCCATAATACTGAGCACGGTGACAGTAGTGACACTACCGCCTAAACCACTGCGCCATCCGCTAACAACCTAGACATTGGCATAAAATGTAAGAGCCATGAAAAATTATGCAAGTTACCTACATCCTAATATTTCAAAGAACGGAAGTTTAATTCAATGAGGTATCCTTCAAGCGTAGTTAGGTGTTCATTTAGCATAAATGCCATTGTTTACAGTTTAGTTACGGTAATATGCTATCTCTAATTGAAGTACACTGACGCCTTAAAGACTTTCTGTTTGCGATCCGTGCAAATGGTTCGTGTCAACTCACCCACTTTCTGGGGTTTACCGCATTACGTATTCTTTCAGGAAAGCAACGAAAAAGACAGTCAGTGTATTCCAAAAAACTTAAATACGTATTAAATACTTGGTTTAAAAAAGTTTCCTAATAAATACACCGCGCTCGCCCGAGGCAAGTTCGTGTTATCCTTTTTCACAAGTCTAACCTAACGTAACCAAAGCTAGACCAAAGAACAAGATGGCGAAGATTCAGCGACCGCGGTGCATTTAATATGAGACCTTTTTAAAACCAGTGTTCAATACGTATAAAATTAGGTCCGAATTTTATAGAATAAACGATGATTTACCTTTTTGATTGATGAACATATTATTCATAATTAAAAATTAGGACGGACGTTACTTCTCATTTCCGCTTGGAAGCGGATCCAAGCGAAAGTCTGAAAGTAACTGACATCCACTCTAATTTTTGATGATTTTTTTTTATTGTAGCACGGCCAATGACTGCTCTGTGCCCTGATGGTAAGCACAGTACAAACCAAAAACAATGGCGACCACCGAATGACACAGTATTCATCGCCGGTTGCCGCTGTCATGCCGGCCTGCGAAAACCTGGATATACACAAGCTGATCCCGAAACGCGACCCGCAGAAGCGAATCACTATGACGAGCTTTTTCGCCATATACATGGTGGTTGCGACCCAGTAAGGCTGTAAAACCCTACCACCCCGCTTTCGCCATTGCCTCGTTCGTTATTCAACAGGATGCACCACGTGCATTTGAGGTCTGCTTGGGTGTCTCAAGTGTTATGATGTTATTCGACACCCCTTACACCCCAAAATGATGTCTTGACCATTCTATGAGGTGATAATTTTCGTCAAAACGTCAAACCTAACTCGTTTCATTATATCGAAAGTATCGATATTTTTACTCGATATATTATTAAACATCGATATATCGTTCAATAAAAATATCTATATTTTTCGGTTATATGACTTCCCTAGTCATTGGTATTTCGCTTATTGCATTATATATTTATTCGTCGGCTCTTAAAATGACGCTTCCAAATGCTTTTAATTTTATATATGGTATACCACTAAACTATACATTTATATACATTGGTTACTTTATTACTCTTGATATTCGCAGCAACCCAGAAATAAATAAAAACATAATTATTTAGGAATCCATTTAATAACCTCAATACAAGTCACGATATCCAATAAATAATTTAATGGTAAAACACAACTAGCTCTACAATAAAGATATCATAATATTAGGTACACCAATCTATTTTAAACACTAATTTTACCCGATACATTGCAGGGAAGGGTGAATATTTATGGAGAAGCATAGTCTTCCCTCACGAGTCGTGAGCACAGCTGCGATTGGCGCAATTGTCGACCAATGAGATTTTTTGTTATTTTGGGAAAAGGTTAGGAGTATTCTTTAAAAATATATCGATATTTTTATCCGATTGTGTAGGAGGGTTTTACAGATTACTTTTAGTATTCGTGATGTGTTTTTTTATTATATTTTTAAAGTGGCTTTAAAAATTTTAATGTTTACGATTTGAGGTTAACTGTCGGTATGTATTTTTTTGTTTGTTTACATTATAGTTTTTTTTAAGTAGAATCACACTTATTTTTGGGATCTTACTTAATTCTGTATATATAGATATATATATAAAATTAATTTTAACGTCTTTTAAAGTTATTATGTTTTTTTAACAAAACGTTATCAATTGAATTTAATGCTTTTTTATAACTTTTTACTGGCATACATAAGTACACATGTGTTCTTTTTAGGTTATTCTTGGACACGCTATTTAATTTGATGGATTTTAATATGAGAGCCTTCAGTTCCACAATTAGCCGTAATTGTGGGAGTATGGTATATAACACATGTGAATCAGAAAAAAGAGAAAGGTTGATATGTAGAACAAGTATTTTACATATTAATAATCAAATAACCAAATAAAAAAAAATGTTTCTGCGAAGCCAGTATGTAGAACAAGTATTTTACATATTAATAATCAAATAAAAAAAATGTTTCTGCGAAGCCAGGCTCTACATTTTTCTTTATTAATAAACTTACTTTTTATTCGATTTAATATATTGAATTATATACCGACGTTATTCGATACATACATTTTTTAACAACAAATATTATATATACACATAGGGAACATTATTCCAAAAAAGAATAATAAATGTGTGATTTTTATTTACAATTAAATGGTGGCACGGTAGTTAGTTAGAGAATATTCATGTTTATCAAAGATATGTTCTGAAGTATTTTAAAACAGTATCATTGGCAACGTTCTTTTCTTAAAGATCTGTGGCTAAGGATACTGTGTTCAGTATCTAACAGAAAGTATATCTACAATTTTATGTATGATTAAAAATGATCTCAATCGATTCAAACGATCTATCGGATGAAAATATCAATACATTGAAAAATACATTGGATATACAGAATATCGATTATTATTGGACGTATTCAAATGATACGCATCGAATATTCTTAATAATGACGTAGGGAGCGTCCCTCGCCTCGCGATTGGTCCGTTTCTGTGACGTCGTCGTTGATTGGCTACTCGCGCGCATGCGTAGTATATACCAACAGATGTCAATTAGTTCTTAATATACCATCGCTCCGTGCTCACGATTCGTGACGGGGAACTATAGAAGGGGATGTGTATTTAGATATCAGTATAATTACAACGGTATATATTTTAAAGCATATATTTAATAATTGCGTTCGGATCACTGAGAAATAATTTAATAGAGAAAGAGTAGAATTTATATGGAATTCTACAGTAAAATGTTACGACAAATGGAATACACTCTACAATTGTAGATATCTTTAATATTATTATAGTGATGAATAAATTGATTTAGTAAACTCGTTAACACCGTCTTGTACTACGAGTCAGGGCTAGGGATGTAAATGATATATCGATGTAATTGGAAACGATGAGTTGACACAATTTCATCGTTTGGCTATTTTTTAACTTGAAAACCATAGTGTAAGCCTTTTTTTTTACCAGCTATAAAGGATTAGTTTGGGTTTGAATGAGATAAAATCTGAAAAACGATACATATAAAAAATTTACCCACCACTATTATCATAATGAGAATCTATTTTTGACAATGAAAATCGAGCTTATTTTTAAATAGTAAAAACACTCGCAGAACAATTTTTATAAAACAAATACCTCCATCCATACGTGGCACACGGAAGCTATGATATTATTTGATATAGTTGTCGACAATTATTAAATTTTATAAATTTTGTTCTGCGTAAGTAGCGTCTCATAGTATATGTATAACTGTCACATACGACGATAAATCCTATATATAATGCATAGTATATGCAATCTTAAACATTAAACATCAATACATTTAATACTTTAATATCTCGCAGAGTTCAATCTATCGAAGCAGGAAATTGAGTAAACTATATCTATTTTTTTTAGTCCTTTTTCCAGAATATATAAAATACCTTTTAAATAGTCTATATTACTTTTTTTTTAATAATAAACATTTCAACGAGAAATAAATCTATACATAAATACATAAACACACATAAAATGAACATAGCTTTTGTCCTATGGCAAATAAATACTTCATATAATATGTTATACGCAGTCGATAAACAATATTAGGGAACATAATGTTTATTGGTCCTTAACAACATGTAGTCTATATTTTTTTTAAATCTCGGTAAGTCGAAATTCGATAAATCGAGAAATCTTCTAAAGTTCAATAGAAACTCTGTTTCCATTCACTTTCAATCCTAATACCTCCCTTAATTGAAATTTAAACACTAGATAAGCCGAAATAGCCGTTCGCTATAAGACATTTAAGCTCATATATTTTGATATATGATTCGAAAAATTACTTCCCCAGTTTTAATTTAAATATTTTTAAGTAGAATATTGTTACCCACAAAAACTCGCTTATAAGTTGAAACTTCCATAAATTCAATTTATTCACGTCTCCTCTGAATTTCGACTTATCGAGGTTCTACTGTATTTACAAATAATTTTGTGAGAACAAACACAGTAGTATTGGGTACTTTTAAGGTATATCTTTGATTTTGATTTGATTGACAAATGGAAATTATATTCCACTGTTTTTCAGTTATCACCCCCACAAAACAACAAAGAAAAAATTTGGAAAGATTTTATCTTTTTTTTCAGTAGCACTAAATTTGTTAATTAGTCCTACTTTGCATTGAAAGCAATTAAATAGTTTATAACGAAATAAAATGTATACACAGACAGTCCTCGTAATTATAGCGTTAGATTCGCGAAATACGTGAAATAACTCGAATTATACTACTATATATGTACTATATCTCTCATAGTTACTACAAATAATTTATACTGCAATTATAACATAAAAAGCTCTATTGCTAAAGAGAGTCCTTTCTATCAATTTTATAATTATTTTAAATACTCATTGAGTTTATAATTTTTTATTAGTGACTTTAATGGAAAATATTATACGTGAAACATAATATATTAAGCCCTAGGCTTTCTGCATCAATTCGAGCTAGATCTGTTGTTCGGCGTAAATCGAGACATATATTCCAAAAATTGAATTGAATGGAAAACTGTGACGCAACTTGAAACGACGTAATTCGAGGACTGCTTGTATAAGTAAAAATGATTTAAATAACTGCATATTACAATCTCTTACTATATATTCTAGCCAGACAGACTTGTGACAGCGAAAATATAAGTACACTACAAATAATAATATTACCATCCTTCGAAGATAAAACTTAAAAGCTAGCGAACGAGCGTAGAATTGAACAAATACAGCGTAAGAAAAAAAAACACAACTTGAGAATTCTAACATAAAATAAAATCACATAAATCATCACTAAACTTAACAAATACGCTTACGCAAAAGAATACTAATTAATTATATAAAGAAAATAGTAGAAAATTTGTATTGGAAATTATTTTTCGGAACATAATTGTTCATAGATTTTTCAAATCTTTTTTTTGTAACCGATTTATATTCCAAAGTTTATTTTGTCATTATAATTTTATAATGAATTAATGTTTACTCTATTTGTCATATTTTTTAAAATAGAAAAGTTCGATAAATTATATTTATCTGCATTATTATGACGTTTGTATTAATAACCTACTACTGACTCGTTGCTTTTTTCTCGAACTGACTATGCTATTGACCTGACAAGGTCTTTACAGCTTCATCGTACTAAACTACTACTGACTCGTGCAAGGTTATTATTAACTTGTAATATATAGCCAATCACAACAATACTAAATTACGATTGGCGATCCATAACGAGCCAATAGTACTAATACGGCATAGGTCAATAGAAGATAGTCAATAGTAGGTCATAAGTACAGATGTAAGGACATCGTTGCGATTGCTTGGTTTAAACATCATTTTTAATCATTACACCGATATATTTATATATTATATAAGGTATAAATTCAAAAATTTAGCACAATAAACAGTCGATTTATAATCTGAAAATATATATATACCATAAAAAAATGCAAAATTTCCCTGTTCGATCCAATATAGTAAGTTATTTTACGCGTTCGCCGTTTGAAACTTAAAAACCCGTAAGGATTTTCCAAATGTACTTGGAAAAAATTAAAAATAACTGAGAGAGAATAAATTATACAACCTAAAACTTAACAGAACATAGACTGATATATATTTCGAGTGATTATTAATTTGCGACATAAAACATTCAGACATGTTAATTATTTTAATATTACATATATATTATTATAATTATATTTTTATTAGGGTAAAGTATCATGCCAAAGCAACACACTTTACGAATATTTCTGGCTGTTTTACGGCAGATAGATTAAAACTATAATATTTTAAACTAAAAGTTAAATTAAGGCGGTATTTAAACGGTTTTAGAGAAAAAAAAACCCGCCATCAGCGAATCATCTGCATTGGTCAGGCTCTTTGGTTAACGAGATTGGTAATAATATACGTACTATTTTATTATATATTTGAGAATTTTTCTTTCTAATTATACTATAGAATTCTTTACTCCGAAACGAACGACAAAGCAAATGATCCTACAGTTTTAAGACTAGAACAAAATGTATACGTTCGCCTTTTTAAAGGTACACCGGGATATGTTAGAATTTTAGGTACCAGAAGCACGTGACGAGCGAAACCGTGTGCTTTAGCTTATTATTTTAGCTTATTTATTAAGCTTAAAAAATAACTAAAAAAAATCGACGTATATATAAGTAACTGGAAATAAAAATCGCGTTATTTGCGAACCTTTTTTTTAAATAAGATCCGGTGGAAAAAAACGCAGCTATTCGCTTGTCACGTGCAAAATGACGATCATGTATTTGCTAAAATGTTACAGATTAAACTCATGGAAATGATTAGAATTCGTCTAAGCCGTGTCACGTCGAGTTTAAGGTACCAGGTTAAGTATATTCCTGTGTTCCAGAGATTCTTTAAGAGCGTAGAAGAGTTGCAGCTGTTGTTCAGGTTTCAAGTTGTACACCTGGAAACGTAATTTTGAAATAAAATGTGACTTAAAATGTCACCTCTGTGTCAAAGTCGAATTTTCGTTAATGCCTAATAGGTGCGGTGATATCATACGAATATATGGATAAATTTCATTATCGATAAAAAATATCGATTATAATTGGATAGCATGACAATAATTACGCTAAATTTAAAAGATATAGAATATAAAGTACAGTATAGTGTATATCAAACATAAAACATTTAGGAAATCATCTGTCTTGAAACGCCTGGTAAATGTGAAACAACGAGATTAATTACTATTTAAATATATAGTAAATAAAATAAAAATATTTTGAAGGAAAAAATTAAGGTAAACATACCAAACATTCATGAAGTTTACAGTTAACGACGTAGTGCGAAAAGTAAATCATAGATGGCGTTAAAATTAGTCTAACCGTTAACATGACCCCATGACGTATTGTATAATTTATTTTAACCTGAAGTTTCACATCAAAATTATATAAGATATTTGAGTCGTGACATTTCAAAATGAGCTATAGTTTTAATACACAGAGAACGAAGTTCAAATTTTGCGTCCATCATAGTTTTTAGTTTTTTTACGACTTTTCATATTAAATGTACAAAGTTTGAAGATATTGAAGGAAAAAAAAAGGAAAATAGTAGGAACGGCTAAGACTGGATTTAACTTATTTTGAAATGTGACGACTCATTTGATAGTTTTTTTGATGCATGTTGTTTTAATTTTTTTTTTTTAATCCAATCTTCTAATATATTATTACTGGCATTGTCGAGTAGGTAATGATAGTGGAAGTTTCTTGCGATCATTTCAATGAACTAACAAGATGGTGACCGTCTTGTTAGAACTTTCCAGGCAGTTTTTGTGGCAAGTCAGAATCCATGATCCGTGGTAATATTTCTCATCCACTTCATTTTTCCACAATAACCATACTATATTACGTAAAATACCACCAATATTACATAATGTAAAGCATACTAAGACAAGATTATAAATGAAAAATAAAGTTAACTAAATGAAATTCCAAGATCTCGCCAAAACTCTATTTATGCATGTTTTAACACATCCGCAGTTGAGTAGTTTGGAAATATGGACATTTTGTAGTGTTATGTTTTTGTGTATGTTGTATGTATGTTACGCTGTGTTATTTGTTGTATGTAATATACCTGTTGCAGTAGCTTCTGAGGAGTGGCGGTGCGGATAAAGCTGGTGATGTAGACGTTCACGAAGGTGGCCATCAGGAACTGGCAGTCGAAACGGTCCATGATGCCGCCATGGCCCGGGATCACATCGCCGAAGTCCTGTCATACAATGTTTTTTTGGAGGTAAATTCATAATTTCGCGCCATAACACGCTATGTAAGCGTGACCGACCGTACTGCGATTGTGCGGCTTACGTCAGACCGGCAACATTGGCAGTCGAAACGGTCCATGATGCCGCCATGGCCCGGGATCACATCGCCGAAGTCCTGTCATACAATGTTTTTTGGAGATAAATTCCTAATTTCGCGCCATAACACGCTATGTAAGTGTGACCGACCGTACTGCGCTTGTGTCAGACCAACGACGCGTAGTATAGGGGACTGTGTACATGTAATATTACTATACCATAATATACATGTAATATACTTTATAAAAACCAATATAATTATCTATAGGGGCTACCGTACGGATAGCACTCGATTTCATGTACTCGCTGTCTTTAAATAACATGTGGCTTTTGATCCGACAAAATTCCATTAGTCAGGTATCTCAAACAAAGAATTGTGCTCTTGTCTGTTCATTATCTAAACTAGAGATGGAAATTCTTCGCAAAAAAATCAATCTGAATTGTGGTATGTGGAATCGATTCATGAAAAAATCAAGTTCTAGAGGATCGATTGACGAGAAATCGAACTTTTTTTCGACTTTCTGGAGCATTTTTTAAAAGTATAAAAGTTTTATTTTGATCTACAGAGAAAATCACGACTGTATAGAGAGAAATCGATTCGATGGTTACTATCGATTATAATACTCGATTTTTGTATGTTTAAAAATCGGTCGAAAAGATAGTCGGGTCAACAAAATTTCAGTAAAGAAGTCGTAGCTCGTTATCGCGTTAATGTAGAAACATATTTTTGGAGAACGGATGAACATGAACGTGAATTTGTTTTGTTTTTCAATGTATGATATATTATACAGTGTAAATTCTTTATGGCGAATGTCAAGGGACCGAGCATTTTGTTCGTTATACGGAGGAAATTGAACAAACAAATGGTTTTGTGGTGATATTCGTTATAATAAACGACGTTATAAAGAGTTTACACAGTATATGCTAAAAAAAAAACAAATTACCTTGATCTTAAATGCCCTCTTGAAGCCTGAAGCAAAGAATCCACCGAACGGACCAATGACTGAGCTAAAGATGCTGAGCGCGAGCGAATGTATCATGAACGGGTACATAGTGATCTTCTCCATGCCAAACTGTCGAATAAGATAAAAAACGTAATTAACCACTGGACTGTCCAAAACCATATAGAGATCAAATATATAAATAATTTTTAATGTAAAAAAATTTGTTGTTTAAAAAATTGACGTCTAAAGATGGATTACACATAGGGCTAAAATATGTGGTTTAGATTATTAGATACTTTACGGTATTATTACAAAAAAGTTAAATACGTATTGAACCCTGGCTTAAAAAAAGGTCATATTAAATGCACCGCGGTCGCTGAACGTTCGCCATCTTGCTCTTTTGTCTCGCTTTGATTACGTTACATTAGATTTGTAGAAAAGGATAACGCGAACTTGCGTCGGGCGAGCGCGGTGCATTTATTAGGAAACTTTTTTAAACCAAATATTTAAAACGTGTTTAACTTTTTTGTAATAACACGGTAGAGGTTTAAGCTTCACAAAAACGAATGTAGACCTTATGTGGCATAGGTCAACAAACTCTTGGCAGCATAAGCTTAAATAATACCCGGTTTTTAATACAAAAAATTGACGTCTAAAGATGGATTACACATAGGGCTAAAATATGTGGTTTAGATTATTAGATACTTTACGGTATTATTACAAAAAAGTTGAATACGTATTGAACCCTGGCTTAAAAAAAGGTCTCATATTAAATGCACCGCGGTCGCTGAACGTTCGCCATCTTGCTCTTTTGTCTCGCTTTGATTACGTTACATTAGATTTGTAGAAAAGGATAACGCGAACTTGCGTCGGGCGAGCGCGGTGCATTTATTAGGAAACTTTTTTAAACCAAATATTTAAAACGTGTTTAACTTTTTTGTAATAACACGGTAGAGGTTTAAGCTTCACAAAAACGAATGTAGACCTTATGTGGCATAGGTCAACAAACTCTTGGCAGCATAAGCTTAAATAATACCCGGTTTTTAATACAAAAAATTGAAAAATAATAAATTACGTAAAAACATAATTTTTGTGTAAAATGTATATTTAAATTATTTTTTAATCTGTACGTACTTTTTTTTATGCTAAACCATTAAATTTACCATTTACGATGTGACGTGAAATTAAAATAATGGTCCGCTATTTTGAGACCTGGCTCTTAAAAAATTTGAAGAGTATACCACTAATAGACTTAACTTTTTTACTTTACCTTACATATTTACACGTGTACAGAAATACATACCTATCTTACATTTAATGTGTATCAATAATATTTACCTTTGCCATAAGAGGATTCTCTTAAAAAAATGAGTTAACAAAAATATCGACATATTTATATCGAATTTGTGGCATCTCTATTTTTTTTTTCGAACTATAAATCGAACTGGACTTACGATTTTGACGAGAGGCTGCAGGAACTGCGGCGGCGTGTACTCGTGCAGGCGGAACAGCAGAGAGGGTTCGCAGTCCATCGTCATACGACCGAGTGATTCCGAGTACTCGATGGGGCACACCAAGTACGGGTATTGGGCCATCATGTAAGAAAGCTGGAATCCAATTAGACCAAATTATCGTCATCAGCCTATAAGAGATCCACTGCAGGGTTATAGGCGTCTTACCAAAGGACGGTATGGGTATAAACAATCACACCACGCCAACCCACGAACATATTGATGATTTCAAACTCTAAGAAATCCACATGTCTATGTTTCCTCACATACTTTAGTACAACAAGAACATGCCTCAGGTTCGGGTTTACTCACGATGGTTTCCTTCACCGTCAGCCG
>MU159159.1:306555-322155 GCA_015888305.1 Antheraea pernyi | reverse complement strand
CGCGTCCTGATCGGAACCCTTTTTCGAATATTTGGTTCACACCTATTGATTATTACATAATGCTTGCTCGTTCGCACGTTACGATAACGATCGATCATTGTCAATGATAATGAATAATCAACAGTAGAATATTATAGTGTTCAATAATTTACTACGATGAATGATACTATAATGATGAATTTTAGTGGTAAGAACCTCTAAATATAGTTAGATCTATGCATAAATAACAGAAAAATGTGTGTAGCTCAAACGTGGTAGAAGTGAAACTTAGTATTCTGATTAATTTTTAAGAAAATGATATGAATACACAATGGAGGTGGTAGGCATTAGTATTCCACGTTATTTTGTAATATTTTAATATATATTAACAATGTTAATAATACACGACCTAGAATATATTTTTTAAATGCGCGATAGTCACTATGGTTCAGCTGAAAATAATGTGCTATAGATTTCAACGTATCTCCGCTCCCTCTCCTTGTATATATTTCGATTACATTAAGAACTTACTACCTCATTCTGTCTCAGCTGAAAACTTGTATATATATATATAGCTACCTCTTTTTCGTGACACATTTTCGTTTCATAAAATCCAATTTACACCGTCCTTCCTATCGCAAAAAGAAATTTTACTTAATAAATTATGTCATTTGAGAACATATCAGCGTGCATCAATATCGTTATAGCTACACGAATATAATGCATGATGTCATCATTTGTAAAGTTGAAAAATACAAGCGAAGTCATGAGTTAGTCGTTAATAGGCTATAATGTACATGAATTCCCCAAACCATATAAATGACTCCTTTTTCAATAGCAATAATACAGAAAGAAGAGTAATTTATTTATAACACACGTACAAATTAAAAACATACACATAATATAAACAATGAAATATAAAAACAAAAATTGACTGTTTTGTGTATGTGTGTGGCAAATGAGCCTCGCGTCAATACATTGCTGTAGGAGGTTGGTCCTTCAGCGGTGCATTTCACTGCGTTATGTGTGTGCTGAGTAATGGTGTGCATACTAAGTGTCGTGTAGTGTTTAGTGTGGTGGAGTTCTATAAGCTTGGAAAAAAAATGAAAAGTTGAGTATGAAATATGAGATAATAAGTACATATATAATAATAATAGGTAATAATATATATATATAATATAAATACATACATATAGAAAAATAAAATGTATAGTAAACTAATAATAGCGATAACGGAGAGTTTTTGTCGTAACCTTGAAATGTCATGTAGTGGATTTTATATTTTATTCATATTCTTGTGTTATTTTGCTCTATATTTTGTAATATTGGCGGTGTTTTACGTAATATAGTTTCGGTTATTGTGCACAAATAAAGTGGATGGGAAATAATACCAAACCTGTAATATTATTACCTACTCGATAATGGCAGTAAAGTCTAGAAGATTCGTTGCCAAAAAAAAAACAGTCTTGTAAAAACACACATGACAAAATAATTAAGCTGTAAAATTTGAAATAAATATGTGTTACCAGAATTGTTTTGTTACTATCGTCTATATAATAGTTTTATTAATTAGTTTTGAGAGCGCCGGTTACCCACTTCCCCTCCCCCTCCCCACTCCCCTTTCTCCAAACACAGGCTAGCAATGCACTTGCTACGTCCCCTGGTATTGCAAGTGTCTATGGTCGGTGGTGACCATTTTACATCAGATGACCCACCCGTTTATTTGCCTCCTATGATATAAAAAAGTCATATTTTGTTTTATTAATATTGTGTTTTGGTGACATTGTGGTGGTGGTGGTCATTATGCAGTTTGGTAACAAACTAGTTGATGCTACCCTTGAAGCAACCTTCTATAAATGTTAGCTACATACCATAGTCGTAAAACAGATCAAAATCGGATGAGTCATCGTAAATAAAAATAACGTGGGACAGATTGCAGATATTTTGTCCTTCAATAATTCGCTTACCGACGAAATGGGGTACTTAGACTTTGACATGTGAATTATACGTTCGAGCGGGGTATCAGCATGGTATCAGGGTCACGCGACTTCGATGTCATGGCACCCCGCGGCGGTGTTGCTAGTATAAGAACGGGGATTTTCGCAACCCGATATTGTAGCTTAACACGTTTGTTTACGCTAAAACTTTATTTATAACAACAAAGAATAATCATTTAAAAAAAAGTCGAGGCGGAAACAATTAAATAAATGTGTTCTCTTTTGAATTTTCATATTAATTATAGTGTGAATGACAATATTAAAATTTCAGAATTTGTTTATTGAAGTTATGAATATTAGTGTGGCTTTCAAATCT
This sequence comes from Antheraea pernyi, assembly GCA_015888305.1. Lineage (NCBI taxonomy): Eukaryota > Metazoa > Arthropoda > Insecta > Lepidoptera > Saturniidae > Antheraea > Antheraea pernyi. Next base: position 319,863 of record MU159159.1, on the reverse strand, counting down.
ATTGGCGTTCGGAGGAATAATTATATATATTTTTATAAAGTATAGTGTTACACTAATCACGTATAGGGTCGATGCAGTCAGGATTGCCAATAAACACTCAGTAGATACCGTCACTATTTATTTGGCCAGAGCTTCGCCTTGCAATAACTTCCACATGGGAGTGCGCCCAGATCAGCGACATCTTGCCCTTTATATGCCACCGATGTAGTCTCACACCGGAATGAATAATGAACAGCCGATAACTTCCACCAATAGCGTTCGAGGTCAGTAGTAACACCCCGATAGAGTCAATAGCGCGGTATCGCAGGTCAATAGTGGTCCCCCGGGTGGCGTTGTAGTCTCGCCTCTGGTATATACGGCATACTAGTCACATGGTATATACGGCATACTAGTCACATAGTATATACGGCATACTAGTCACATGGTATATACGGCATACTAGTCACATGGTATATACGGCATACTAGTCACATAGTATATACGGCATACTAGTCACATGGTATATACGGCATACTAGTCACATGGTATATACGGCATACTAGTCACATAGTATATACGGCATACTAGTCACATGGTATATACGGCATACTAGTCACATGGTATATACGGCATACTAGTCACATAGTATATACGGCATACTAGTCACATGGTATATACGGCATACTAGTCACATGGTATATACGGCATACTAGTCACATAGTATATACGGCATACTAGTCACATGGTATATACGGCATACTAGTCACATGGTATATACGGCATACTAGTCACATAGTATATACGGCATACTAGTCACATGGTATATACGGCATACTAGTCACATGGTATATACGGCATACTAGTCACATAGTATATACGGCATACTAGTCACATGGTATATACGGCATACTAGTCACATGGTATATACGGCATACTAGTCACATAGTATATACGGCATACTAGTCACATAGTATATACGGCATACTAGTCACATAGTATATACGGCATACTAGTCACATAGTATATACGGCATACTAGTCACATAGTATATACGGCATACTAGTCACATAGTATATACGGCATACTAGTCACATAGTATATACGGCATACTAGTCACATAGTATATACGGCATACTAGTCACATAGTATATACGGCATACTAGTCACATAGTATATACGGCATACTAGTCACATAGTATATACGGCATACTAGTCACATAGTATATACGGCATACTAGTCACATAGTATATACGGCATACTAGTCACATAGTATATACGGCATACTAGTCACATAGTATATACGGCATACTAGTCACATAGTATATACGGCAAGTATATATGACATACTAGTCACATAGTATATAAGGCATACTAGTCACATAGTATATAAGGCATACTAGTCACATAGTATATAAGGCATACTAGTCACATAGTATATACGGCAAGTATATATGACATACTAGTCACATAGTTAGTCACATAGTATATACGGCATACTAGTCACATAGTATATACGGCATACTAGTCACATAGTATATACGGCATACTAGTCACATAGTATATACGGCATACTAGTCACATAGTATATACGGCATACTAGTTACATAGTATATACGGCATATTAAACATAGTAAATACGGCATCAATCACACAGCATATATGGCAGCAATCACACAGTATATATGGCAGCAATCACACAGTACATAGAAACAGTAACCACGTAATCATATATAGTCGAGGTACAGCAAACAGTAACCACGTTGTAATTCATATAGTTCATACCTGCAAAAGATAGTTAATATACCTGCGAAAGATACCTGTAAAAGAAAACCGTAAATACCTGAAAAAGATTTATTCATCGCTTGAGTAGTTTCGGAGTTCATCGTGGACAAACGTGACACTGGATTTTTATATATTTAAAATATTGATATCAGACAACACATATTGATTTATATATTAAATATAAAATAGCTTTTCTTCCTACATTGTATTCAAACACTACAAGTAGGTAATAGATGCGTTTGTGCTTTGATATTTACAGTTTATCAAAGTCATAGAAGAAATTCTAGTAGAAAAAACCTTTCATTTGTTTTGCGTAATTTTGAATTTGCCATAGAAGATAATATAATGTACATAAAATATCTAACATCATTAAAGTATTTAATTGCAATAGCGGTGCGCTATGATGACCGTTTTGACACATTACAGTAGTCTATTTATTTTCGACAAAAATATAGTCAAATGGTGTTTTGTTTAGCATTAAGCATTGACGCGAGTTTGCCGGAGGTTCTAGTTGTGCTGGCCAGCAATACTATATATATAATCATATATCATTACATAGTATATAACAAAGTCTCCCTACTGCGTCTGTCTGTCTGTTCGCGATAAACTCAAAAACTACTGAACGGATTTTCATGCGGTCTTCACCAGTGGATAGAAGGATTGATGAGGAAGGTTATGGTAATATAATTGGTAAATAATTTGTCAAGGATTTTTTTATAATCAGGGTGGGACAACGTCTGCTGGGTACGCTAGTAGAATATAAATAAATTTGAACTTTGTATATAATACTAATAATAAGATCCTATTATCCTATATTTTGTTGTTAGTAAAAACCTGAAAAGATTTGTTTGCGGAACCGTATCGTGTAGTTAGATATATATGTGGCATACATACACATAATTAAAAAAACTAGTGCACAAGTTAATTTTGTTAGTAGATACTACATTTATTATAATGTAGTTATTAATTTGTACGAAATTTCATGAACGGATAAACGTCTAAACGGCCATTATAGAGTGCCGCTATTTTAGATAAGGGATAAAATACTATATTTGCTAAAATGACTAGAATATAAGTAATACTTGGTTACAGACAAAAACGATTAGTTTCAGATGCAGAAGATAAATATGATTACTGTCAGTTATTCTTAGGATATAGGATAACATGGACTACTCTATAGGCATTTTTTAAATGTACAATTCTTTAGTTTATTTTGATGTATCTATAAGATTTAGGTAAAGTTAATAATTAATGTACCCCTAATCTTCTTACGGCTATGGATAGACACGTTTCTCTTTAATATTTCAAATCTCACTCAAAACCGGGATAAAGTGCCATTATCACAAATCATTTTGAATTTTCTTGGTTATATTTATTAACTAATTCATTTATATGTTGTTAATTATAGTTGTTAGTATTCAAATTGATCTATTATCAATTTGAGTATTTCAGTAATTGTCACTATATTTGGTTATTTTTTAAATGTATAGCAATCTAAACAGTTTCTGTGTCTATTCAGAATACTGAGTAGTATAGAAATATAAAATAGAAAGAATACTAAAAGATAATAAATACGTAATAATCAATATTCAGATTTAATTCACTTTCTTATACTGAATATTAGGAAAAATGTTCTTATTCAAAAGTATTTATATTCTTTGGAAAAGTATAAATAAATCACACAAGTCAATAATTTTTTTGTTACTATTATAATACTTGAATTCTGATTCTAGGATCTAAAATCTAGACATTATAAAACAATTAAATTTTCACATTTAGCTTTTACTGACTAATACGCGCGACTTCATCTGCGTCATTTATTAACCCAATCGTTTTGTTATATTCCAAATATATATTAGGCGACGTTTTCGACGACAGCTCACAGCCGGTTTGAGTTTTTCCGACACTTCCATCAATTATCGTTGTATTTCCACCAACGTATAAAAAATCTTGACAAATTATATACCTAAGCCTTCCTCGTTAATCACGTGATCTACTCGCGATACAGTGACACAGAATCTTACATCACTGCGACAACATTACACATATCACCTTCACACACGTGCACGCATACACGCTTACACATGCAAGTGGAAGGGTTTTATTTTTTATTTTTTCCCTTATGAAACTGAAATAGTTTAGAATATTATCCGATACGAAATATATATAAGGGTTGTTGAGGTATGTATGCTTGGTACACATATATGTTTCAACAACTCATATATGTATGAATAGTTAGCTTAGCTTAGGTTAGCTCAGATAGGTCGCGAATTGCATGTATCAGGCAACAGCCAAAGCCGAGGTGTGCCGCGCACCCTTGAGCTAGTTGTCAAAATAAAATCGGCTGAGTGCCTTGGGCGCTCGCCTTAGTAGTCCGGTGAAGCTGTTAAGACCTTGCTTGGTCAATAGCGTAGTCAGTTCGAAAAAACTATCAATAAAGCGGAGCAGCGTCTTTGTCAGTAAATGTCAAATAAACAATCATAATCGCCAGCCGACCGATTGGTAATCAAAATATCGCGAAACATAAATAGTGTTAACGTCTACTCCGGTACCGTGACACACCCGAGAGGCGAGACTACAACGCCACCCGGGGGACCACTATTGACCTGCGATACCGCGCTATTGACTCTATCGGGGTGTTACTACTGACCTCGAACGGACGTTAACAATAGTAATCAAACAAACGTATGATGCCTAATATCGATAATACATGTATATCCCCTATATTACGCGTCGCTAGTCTGAGGCAAGCCGCGCAAGCGCAATCCGGCCGGTCATGCTTACATAGCATGTCTTGACGCGAAATTATAAATTATCTCTTCAAAAGACATAATAAATAATCAATTATTGTTACATATCAGAATTGCAAGATTAAATTTTGAGGTTATTTTATCAATGTAATTTGCCAATCTTATCAATGTTACTCAATATTGTAAATATGTTACATTTTTACATTCTGATGTGTAGATTTTTTTACCATGTTTCCATTAATCATCAAGCGTCTGTTGTTTAAGGTACAAACGAGGTTTTAGTGACTGCGCAATAACGTGTACGTTACTTACCAATATGGCTTTTGTGACTTCTTCCTTTTCTTGTTTGGCTCCGCAGAAACACTTGCCAGTGTCAATGTTTTGTTACAATGGAGATTACAACATATTTTATACAATAAGTGTCGTGTGAATAATTTCAATGTTCCAACAAGATGGTGGCTCTCTTGTTAGAACTTTCCAGGGAGTTTTGGTGGTATCTCAGAATTCATGGTCCGTGGTATTATTTTCCATGCACAATAACCGAACTGTATTACGTAAAACATCACCAATTTTATAAAATACAGAATCAAATAACACACGATTTTGAATAAAATATAGAATCCACTACATGACATACCAAAATCCCACCAAAAACTCTTTTGTGACTTCGGTATCGTTAGTTTATAGCATAAAACATTTAAAAAAAAAAATTGAAAAATCCGATGCCGTTTAACCGTGCCTAAATAACGATAATTTTTGAACATGAATGGGAATTCATGGTTTTTTCCTTTTTTAGAAATTAATTTTATCTTACTTATTTTTATTGAATAACTTAGCACCAAATATTATTCATTCTTCATATACTATGATTCCTTGGGATGGAGAAATTTTCGGTGGTGTCGGGGCCGGAGGAGGAAAAATTAAACACAAACTAACCAACAGCGATTTATTTACATTATCTTTTGAGTTTTTTGCGAGGTCTTTGAATGTCATGTAGTGGATTTTATATTTTTTCATAATCTTGTGTTATTTGGCTCTATATTTTGTAATATTGGTGGTATTTTACGTAATATAGTTTCATAGTTGTGCACCCCACCATTTGCACATACATACACGTAAACACACAACCAATGTATAAACTATCCGTTCTGACTTTATTTCGAATAATGAAAATTAGTTTATCCCATTTATTATGATAAATAATATAAATAATACCAATGATATAAGTAAAAAGCTGTAGATACGTTACCTACATGATATTTTGACAAAACAAATGGCACGATAACGCACACATTCGTAAATTAATGTTGTAACTCCACGCTATCTTAGATAAAATGTGGAAGTAAGATGGCATATTGTCAATGTCGGTGGTGAAAAAGAAATAGTTATATGTATTACCAATAAGTACGAAGTAAGATAACTCAAAATTGATTAATAAAAGAAGCAATTTCCATAAACATAATTTCCGACCATAATATGGGCTTATAACACCCTTATTTTACAAACTTTTTATATTTTTAAGGGCACTGAAGTACATAATATGAAGGGTCAGAGAACTTTATTTTATAATATGTAGTGATAGCCACATATTGCTGACGTAATCGTCATTCTGATCTCCTGTCCTGCATGTCCGCAACAATAAGCATGTTATAGCCCCGGCGCCCTTTCTTGCTTACGTAATATTAAACCGCCCTTTGGCGATTTCTCGTGTCCAAGGCAATGGATCGACGCGGGTAAATGTTTACACACAACCCTTTTACCACAATGTACATGTAGCGTCATCATAATAATATTTTAAATATGAATTGTATTAGTGTAGTCTCGGCCGGCACATATTATGTGTTTCACGTAATAAATTATTTTATTTTTGAAGTGATTATTTTTTTAACTCAACTGACATTGTATAAGGACAATTACTCCTCTTTTCAGCATGTTATAACTTTTAAAAACACTCAATTTTTTATATAACGTTCGGGTGTGTCTTTGTTTGCAAATCCTTGCCTTAAAGACTATCGATTTTCTAGACTTGTTTTTGTACTTATACCTTGAGCATTTGGTGACATTATTGCCGAGATTTGCACTTTCTTATTTAAATTCGTCTGTATTTCTCTGAAACTATAACTACTTCGATCTCTGCCATTGCTCGCAGCCGAACGCGATGTACTTTCAAGAGCTCTGCGTAAATAGCTATTACCTATTATATACATTACGATCGAATAGCGTATTCATAAAGTCAATTAGTAAATAATGATGTTAAATATTGTCGTATTAAGGCCAAAGTCAATAGTTTTGCCTCTAAATATTAGTAAAATATCTCTTAAACTTGCAATAAAGTCGGCAAGTTTGGTAACGCTGGCTAAATCGATACCCACCTACATATAATAGTATGCCCATTCGATCTTTTGGGCTTGATGGATAAGGTGTCTGCTATCAGATAATATGATGAATTTGCAGAGCATGTAGTGATTCATCTCTTGCATCTAAATCATGACATGACTAATCTTTGTGACCTTATAACATGCTCATGCAACGCGTGAAGGGAAAGGGAAATTACTCATATGAAATTGCGGCCACTTCTCTCTCCGGATATATTGTTAATTCTCAATAACTTAATGCAAACTAAACAGGGCATGTCGTAAAGACACATGATACAAGACAAACTTTTGTATTATCGGGAAAAAAATTAAATAAAATAATACAACAAACCAAACAACCAACGTCACGCGGTGTTACCAGACGGTTATCTATCCAAGAGCTGACCGCATCCGAAGTTGCTTAACTTCGATGATCGAACGAGAACCGGTGTTTTCAACGCTACTCAACACAGTGTTTACCCCCACTATTTTTCGTCGCACAAAAGGTTGCCGATCAGTCTTTCAAAGACATCCCATAAGAAGTCTCACTTCAAAAAATAAATAAAAAAACAGAATAGTAAAAAACGTTTTATTCAAACACTAAAAAATCAACCTACAAGTACAATATACCAAATACCTAACACGATTATTACCAAGCTATATCACCCGTGAAAGTCATTCATTGGGGTGCCTTTCTTAAATATATGTGTCGTCAAAATCAGCTAAATCCAACTTTAATGGATACTATAACATGGTTTTTTTTCCATTTTTTATACAATGAGAACGAATTTCAAATTTTGCCGTCCATATCGTTTCAAATATTTTATGATCTTCATATTTTACATAATTTGAAGATCCTGAAAAATAACCTAAAATATTAGGAACGGTTAAAATTAGACTGGAAATTAATTTATTTCGAAATGTAATGACTCATATCGTCACCTAATAACTTTTTCATAGATATTCATCTTTAAAATATCGCCATAATTCTTAAACTGTATTCTATCAAATGAGATATAATAATTATACCGTGACGTAATATTGAGCTAGATGTAATAAGAAAAATGATTACATAGAATATAAAGTGGATAATTACTCGCTCAGTTTATTTAGCTGTTTGCGAATATGCCATTGTCAACCCACGTGACACCGAGTGACGTCACATCGGGTAGGAACTGAGTGGATTGTACGGCCATTGTTATACTGTCTGACGTAAGTAACCTATAGATCAAACAATACTGTAACTTATGACAAGGGTTATTAGGTTTAAATCAATTCATTCCAGTTTTACAGTTAAACTTGTTACTAAAACAATAATCTAGATACATAAAATGTATGTTGGCTTAGTTTGAGTGGTATAACTTATCGCTAGGTGTCGCTTCGCTGCATCTCTTAGTAAGTTTAATGTCATTAGTTTTATTTATGGCAACTTCTAGTAGATTATGCCATTGTTGAGTAGACTTATTACAAGTTTCTTGCAATCATTTCGATGAACTAACAAGATGGTGGTCCTCTTGTTAGAACTTTTCAGGGAGTTTTTGTGGCAAATCAGAATGGATTATATTTTTTCCGTGATATATAAACTGTATTACGTAAAACACCCCCCAATATTACAAAATATAAAGCCAAATTAACAATTATTATGAATAAAGTATAAAATCCACTATATGACACTCCAGGATCCCGCTAAAAACTCCATCTGCGATAATTAAAAGTTCGCACGAAAACGTTCGTATAGACTTAAAGCTGGAACAACTCTAGGAAAACCTAACAGGAGAAAGGCGAATCTGGGGATTTTTTTTATTTCTTCTACTTTCTGGGGCAAGTTAGAATGGGTGTCGGGATAAATTGAAACAATCTGTATTATTTATCACATTTCGTTACATATTTATTCGACATTTTTGACATTAATTTGTAAAAAGCTGATGTTCTCTTGTTTTATTTTACTATCTATGGATATAATACAGCCAATTGCGAATACATCAGAACAGTGGAATTTTTGTAACAAAGTAAAGAATTGATACACTTAAGCCTCAATAAAACTTGATATTTGTTGATGACATCAGTCAACTTACTTGTAACGTTAATTACCAATAAGTACGAAGTAAGATAACTCAAAATTGATTAATAAAAGAAGCAATTTCCATAAACATAATTTCCGACCATAATATGGGCTTATAACACCCTTATTTTACAAACTTTTTATATTTTTAAGGGCACTGAAGTACATAATATGAAGGCCAGAAATCTTCCTACGTTGGTAATCAATTCTTAGCAATGAAGATTATTACAATATTTTACAAACTAAGATGGTGGCTCTCTTGTTAGAATTTTCCAGAAACATTTTATGACATGTCAGACTTGATATTTCATGTTATTATTTTCAACTCAGCAGTTCACTTGTGTACAAAAGTCTAATATTTGACTTTTATTTTACTCGTACCTAATTTTGTGTTATCTTGCACTATATTTTGTAATATTGTTGACAACTTCCATAATATAGACTTTTGTACACAAGTGAGGAAGTTGTCAACAATATTACAAAATATAGTGCAAGATAACACAAAATTAGGTACGAGTAAAATAAAAGTCAAATATTTCAAATATATTAAACAATTTTCAAATAGTCTTCTAACATAATGGTGACCTTCTTGTTACAAGTCTCCAAGGAGGTTGTGTGGCAACTAAAAATTTATGCTCTTCGGTATTATTCCTTATCCAATTTACTTGTGAAGTAACAGCCTTCAAGATTACATTGCCAGATGCGAAATTATAAATTTAGACTCGTGTAAAGTAGTTTTTAACCGACTTTAAGAAGCTTGTTCGCAATTCGGTTAAAAAAAAAATTAAAACTCAGAATTTCTTTATTTATGTCGTTATGTTTTAAAATGACCTAAATCTAATTTTTGTTATTCCTAGTATTTTACGTTATTTTTCAAGATCTTCAAATTTTGTGCACTTCTAATATGTAGATGATAAAATAAAATAAAAATAAACCGCCTTCGATATGAAACACAAATAAGGCACTAAAAAGCGAAAAATAACTGAATTATTAAATAAACCAAATTAAATAAAAAATATTGATATTCGCGCTACCTAATAATATATTAGAAGTCGATGGATAGGATTATATGGGACCACCTCTGAATATAATCGATTCAAATAAAATAAGAATCATTAAAATCGGTTCATAATTGACGAAGATATCGATTAACATACATAAAAAAATACACACAACCGAACGTAATAACCTCCTTTTTCGAAGTCGGTTAAAAATAATTAAAAACTTTATGAACTGCAAAATTTCAAGTTCGATCTCGGTGTATAAACGCAGGAAATCTTTAAAAATATTAAATACAAGTTATATGAACGATTAAAATTGGAATAGCGCATTTTGAAATGTAACAAGTCAATTAGAAACCGAGTCTTTTTGGAGTAAAACTTCTTTTGGTACGGTGTGAATTGAATTTTATGAAACGAAAATGTGTAACAACAAAAGAGATAGCTTCAAATGTATATTTAGGCTGTGAAAGGATGAGATAGTATATTGTTAATGTATTCGAAATATATACAAGGAGAAGGAGAGACGTTGAAATCTATAGTACATCATTTTCTGCTGGATCGTAGTGACTATCACGCACTTTGAAAAAATATTCTGTGTTGTGTATTATTACCATTGTTAATATATGTTAAAATATTACAAAATAATGTAGAAAAGTAATATTTGTCTCTTTCATAGTCTATTCAACTCATTCTCTTAAAAAAATAATCACAATACTAAGTTTTACTTCTACCGCAAGTGAAATACACCTTTTGTTTTGGATAAAGGATATTTTCAAGGCAGTCCTATTTTCATTTCATTAGCATGGGACCTTGATTTCGAAGATATACCAAGGAAGTCTTGAAAATCGATTTATAAAAATCCAATACTAAGTACCTAACTATGGTTAAGAATGTTCTGGTGATTTTTTTTTAAGTCGGTTTTTATATATCTATACTAATATTATAAAGCTGGAGGGTTTGTTTGTTTGCTCGAACGCGATCGCTCACTTATCGAGGAAAGCGATAGGTATAATGATTACTAACTTCATTTTCTTTTCTCATAGATCCAGAATGAAAAAGACATTTTTGTGTCATTATACTTTATCCCTCTCGAAAACCGACGTGAAGTAACAGTGCTTGGATTGTTGCGTTTCGTTCGTTTAGTGAGAGCGCTGGAGGCCCACCTCCCCTCCCCTCTCCTCTCCCTCCCCTAACCCTTCCCCCAAAGGGTGGCAACGCACCTGCAACTCCTCTGGTGTTGTTATTGTCCATGGACGGTGGTGATCACTTAACATCAGGTGACCCACCTGTTCTTTTGCCACCTATGACATAAAAAAAAATCTATACTAATATTATATAGATGTAAAGTTTGTGACGTTGTAGGGGGTAATCTCAGGAACTACTGGTCCGATTTGAAAAATTCTCTCAGTGTTATATAGCTCATTTATCGGGGAAGGTTATATAGACTATATATCATCACGCTAAGATCAATAGGAGCGGAGCACCATTGAAGAATGTTTCAAAATCGTTTCTTTTTTCCTTTTGAGAGCGTCCGCTGCGTGTTAGTTAGTTCGAAGTAACTATTCCACGCGGAAAAAGTCGCGGGCAGAAGCTACAATAAATAAAATAATTATATTATAACTGCTTAAAACTTTATAATAATAACGGAATGCGCAAGGCGTTTATGACTGTCCTGACGTAACATGCTAATCGTTTTATCGCTTAAAATAATAAGTTTATATCATTATAAATTCTTATTGTCAAGATATCGCGCGTTTTTAAGCTTTTGGTTATATATTTTATGAAGAAAATTAGAGGTTATTAAAGAATAAATTAGTGTAATATGTACATATTACTGTATGTTTTATTGTTAAAAAGTTAATTCAAGAATCACTCTCACATAGTTCATCCATATATCCCTACGTCTTCAGCTATTTTTTATACATACATTTCATTATCTAGTATCGCACGGTCTACCATTTTTAAATCTTCCACAATTTCTGGTTCTGTTTTTCATTATTTTGTGAACAATATTCAAATAACTAACAAAAAAACATCAGATAATCCGTTTTTCGGTGAGAAGGGTTTCATAAAATATTTGAACTGCTCTCCAAATATATTCAACAACATATATTTTTAATATTGAATTAAATAAACAATGATTTATAGAAACATGATAAAAAGATATCCCGATTAAAATAGAGAAAATGATTCTTTATGATTTACTGAATAAGGGTTTTATACTGCAATTGTAATATTACTATTATTATCTGATGATTATGGCATGATTTTCATCTGATTTAAATAATTGTTTTCATTTGAAATTACAAAATGTTTATGACATTTTGTGTTATATGGTTTTTTTTAGTTTCATTTGGCAACCAATCTTCTAGATTATTAGTGGTCTTGTCGAGTAGTATGTTACAAGTTTCTTGTAATACTTTCAATGTTCCAATTAGATGGTGGCCTCTTTGCTAGAACTTTCCAGGGAGTTTTTGTGGCATTTCAGAATCCATGTTCCGTCGTATTATTTCCCATCGACTTCACTAGTGCACAATGACTGAACTATATTACGTAAAATGTCACCAATGTTACGAATTATACATGTCAATAACACAAGATTATAAATAGAATATAAAAGCCACTACATGAGAGACTAAGATCCCGGCCAAAAAAACTTGTGTTTGGCTGAAGTGACATAGATTGTAAATATGCATTTTGAACTGCCACCATCTTATTTATTTATTTATTTTAGGATCGTCAACATGACAATACATTAGTGAGTATATAAAAAGTAGGACTATTGTAACACATTATAAATGTAGTCATAATTACAGACATGCTCCAACAATAAATTGAATATTAATAAAACAAAAGATTTAACTATTTTACATATAAAAAAAATTTATATGATAATACAAAAACGAGAAAATTGAAACAGAAAGAGAAAAATAGGAAATACTGAAAAAAAATATATAACTGTATTTTGTGAAGAGACTGATATGTCTCTCGAGAGAAAATCGCGCATTATAAAATCTTAATATTTAAACTTTATAAACATGAATTGAATTTAAGCTTAAGTGATGGGTATCGTGTGTATGATAACAGTTAAAATCGTTTTATATTATAGATACATATTTACAAAAATAATACAAAATTGATACAGGAAAAAAAAACAAAAAATATACATACAAAGTTTTAAGGAAAAAGTTATGCTGCTGCATTACTCAAACGCTACACAATATAATAACGTACGACTAATAACACACCAGATTAGCCCTCCCTCGGCATTGGCTCAAGCCTAGGTCCGTTCCCTCGGCGTGGAGCCCTTGAGTGCGCTGCTCGCGCGATACACTCACACAAAATCTTACATCACTGCGACAACATTACACATATCACC
>MU159159.1:252252-306272 GCA_015888305.1 Antheraea pernyi | reverse complement strand
TCAGATAGGTCGCGAATTGCATGTATCAGGCAACAGCCTAAGCCGAGGTGTGCCGTGCACCCTTGAGCTAGTTGTCAAACAAAATCGGCTGAGTGCCTTAAGCGCTCGCCTTAGTAGTCCGGTGAAGCTGTTAAGACCTTACTAGGTCAATAGCATAGACAGTTCGAAAAAAAAACTAATAACATCTTATTATCTCTCAAATATTGTGGTTTACAAAGATGTTCCTACTATCCTGAGTTCAGCCATTCAGAAGCGAGGAAAATGATACGGCCATTAATTTACAACTAATAAGTATAATTGAGGAATCACGATTCATGTTATTTTAGCCAATGAAGACGTCTACATAAACGCGACTAATTTGTGTCTCCCACGATCTATTTATCGTACTCGGATTTCACAATCTTAAATCGTGTTGTTTTCTGGAACAAATCGTCGGATTTTGTCATAGGTTTGGTATGTTTTAACCCGATTCTCGAGGACAGTAAAGTTTTTCGAGCGTGTGTTTGGTATGTAGCCTAAACTATTTCATGGATTCTAACTTATCATAGGTTTCTTGTAAAGATTCTAAATGTTACCAATGTTTTTACATTTATTGAAGACCGCTTCTTCAATACAACAATGTAGTGCAGTTTTTTTTTCTTGAACTGACTACGCAATCGGCCTAGGAAGGTCAACAGCTTCATCGGACTACCAATGCAGCGTAATATTTCACATATAAAGTGCTCAAAGCGCTGAAAGGTCAGAGCAACAACTAATACGATAAAGCCAAAGGCGAAATAGCTTGGAGTTGTACTTCTATCTCCTTCTAGTATATGGTTAGGATTCTATTTCATGCACAAGTTTTTTTTCATGTGCATTTCATGCACTGCAAGTGCATTTCATGCACTACTTCTCGCAGCTAAATATAACGCTACTCATCAGTTTCGTTATCACAAAATTATGTTTATTACTGCTTTCAACTAATATTTTTCTTCAAATGTATAGTTAATTATTTATATTTTATTTATTTGAACAGTATTCGCCATAGATCATGCTTAAACAGGAATATATTTATTATTAGCTTGACATTTTAATGCGATAAATCGTAAACCAGCCAACTTAGACAAGCGCCAGACGTAGTGAGAGTTCCGATCGGACCGTCGACTCGAACGGTTGTCCGTTTTGCTGCGCGCGCTAAGTTCGATTTTAATACTCGTGATTTAGTGACGTCAGTTATTGTGTTGTTTCGATCCGGCACACCTGCGCTTCACAGGTGCGCTGCACCTGCGTTCTTTTTCTTGGAACTGAGTGAGACCTTTCCTTGTATTTATTTATTGCTTTATCTAAAAAACTTGTGTTTGGCTGAAGTGACATAGATTGTAAATATGCATTTTGAACTGCCACCATCTTATTTATTTATTTATTTTAGGATCGTCAACATGACAATACATTAGTGAGTATATAAAAAGTAGGACTATTGTAACACATTATAAATGTAGTCATAATTACAGACATGCTCCAACAATAAATTGAATATTAATAAAACAAAAGATTTAACTATTTTACATATAAAAAAAATTTATATGATAATACAAAAACGAGAAAATTGAAACAGAAAGAGAAAAATAGGAAATACTGAAAAAAAATATATAACTGTATTTTGTGAAGAGACTGATATGTCTCTCGAGAGAAAATCGCGCATTATAAAATCTTAATATTTAAACTTTATAAACATGAATTGAATTTAAGCTTAAGTGATGGGTATCGTGTGTATGATAACAGTTAAAATCGTTTTATATTATAGATACATATTTACAAAAATAATACAAAATTGATACAGGAAAAAAAAACAAAAAATATACATACAAAGTTTTAAGGAAAAAGTTATGCTGCTGCATTACTCAAACGCTACACAATATAATAACGTACGACTAATAACACACCAGATTAGCCCTCCCTCGGCATTGGCTCAAGCCTAGGTCCGTTCCCTCGGCGTGGAGCCCTTGAGTGCGCTGCTCGCGCGATACAGTGACACAAAATCTTACATCACTGCGACAACATTACATATATCACCTCCACACACGTGCACGCATACACGCTTACACATGCAAGTGGAAGGGTTTTATTTTTTCCCTTATCAAACTGAAATAGTTAAGAAAATTATCCGATACGAAATATATATAAGAGTTATTGAGGTATGTATGCCTGGTACACATATATGTTTCAACAACTCATATATGTATGAATAGTAGGTTTAGCTTAGGTTAGCTCACATAGGTCGCGAATTGCATGTATCAGGCAACAGCCCAAGCCGAGGTGTGCCTTGCACCCTTGAGCTAATTGTCAAACAAAATCGGCTGAGTGCCTTAAGCGCTCGCCTTTGTAGCCCGGTGAAGCTGTTAAGACCTTACTAGGTCAATAGCATAGACAGTTCGAAAAAAAAGGCTAATAACATCTTATTATCTCTCAAATATTGTGGTTTACAAAGATGTTGCTATTATCCTGAGTTCAGCCATTCAGAAGCGAGGAAAATGATACGGCCATTAATTTACAACTAATAAGTATAATTGAGGAATCACGATTCATGTTATTTTAGCCAATGAAGACGTCTACATAAACGCGACTAATTTGTGTCTCCCACGATCTATTTATCGTACTCGGATTTCACAATCTTAAATCGTGTTGTTTTCTGGAACAAATCGTCGGATTTTGTCACAGTTCTGGTAGGTTTTAACCTGATTCCCAAGGGCAGTAAAGTTTTTTGAGCGTGTGTTTGGTACACTATGTAGCCTAAATTATTTCATGGATTCTAACTTATCATAGGTTTCTTGTAAATATTCTAAATGTTACCAATGTTTTTACATTTATTGAAGACCGCTTCTGTTAAACGTTTTACAATACAATGTAGCGCAGTTTTTTTTTCTCGAACTGACTACGCAATCGGCCTAGGAAGGCCTTAACAGCTTCATCGTAGTATATAGTTAGGATTCTATTTCATGCACAAGTAACTCTTCTCGCAGCTAAATATAACGCTACTCATCAGTTTCGTTATCACAAAATTATGTTTATTACTGCTTTCAACTAATATTTTTCTTCAAATGTATAGTTAATTATTTATATTTTATTTATTTGAACAGTATTCGCCATAGATCATGCTTAAACAGGAATATATTTATTATTAGCTTAACATTTTAATGCGATATCTCGTAAACCAGCCAACTTAGGCAAGCGCCAGACGTAGTACTCAGAGCAACTTCGATCAACAATAACTAGCTATTGGGTCGGCGCGAAAAATACGTCTCGGTAAATAACAGCTCACTTAAAATATGAGCTTTTATTTGTTTAGTTTGTTTGAAACACAGCCAATGTATGCACGTTTCACAATGCCGCAGTATATTCAAAAGATGCAAAAATAATATCCGAAAAAGCAATTTAACGGCCGGAGTATCTTACTTTCGCTAAATACATATTGAATAAGTTATAATTTAAGTTTTAAACTAACAAATAATATTAAATTTTGAACAAAATTACTGATTTGAAACCCGTGGTACAAATGTTTGGCCAAGACTCGTCAACCACGCACAAACACGCATAATAACGGGAAAAAGTACTTTATTCATTGCGTGTTAAGGTTGAATTCACACTAAATGTTGTTTATGTTGTCTTTTCATTTGTGACGGGAGTAATTTATTGCTTTGCTCGTTTTATCGTAAGTATTAGATGATATTTTGAACATTCCTGACTTTATTATTAGATGTCATGGTTGTAATTAGGTTGAACTTAAAACTGCTTTAAAACTTTTTTCTCTCTTTCTTAGTAAACAAATAGCACACATAAGTATATATTTACGCGGACAGCAGTTAGCTTCGATTTTGTACGTGACCCTTTATCTACTTATTGTTGATCGAAACAGAGCAACATTAATACATGAATTTGTACATTACAATTATAACTTATATTTCTGAGTAATGCTGATTATGTTGTAAATCATTTAGTGTATTATAAATATACTTTAAGCCATATTTTGAATTAAATTCATTGATCGAAATTATTATATATTCTTTCGGTTTTCTTTTTCAAGGTTAGTTTTAATTTTAAAGATATTACACCATTTATATTGATTACTACATTAATATTTTATGGTTAATTTGTTCAATACGAAATTACTGTTAATAAAAACTAATTTTAATTAAAGTTACTTGAAGAATAAATATAAGGAAAAAAATCATACCTACTAGAAGTACAATTACAACAAATATGAACGAATTTAAAAATATCTGATGGGATGGATTGAAATACATCTATATATATTATAATAATGTAAATGTAACGCGGCTGTGCTATTTAGATTTTTGTAAAAATATTGTTTTAGCTGCAGGTGTCTTGGAATCACTAAATAGTATAAAACAAAGTCGCTTTCTCTGTCCCTATATCCCTATGTATGCTTAAATCTTTAAAACTAAGCAACGGATTTAGATGCGGCATAATAGATGATTGAAGAGTGATTGAGAAGTGTGAGAAGTGATTGAAGAGGAAGGTTTATATGTATAATAACATCTATTAAATAGTGGAGAAATACTGTTATTTTTGAGGTTTCTAATGTGATGTCGTAAATAATTACATAATCGATTCGATGCAGACGAAGTTGCACGAGTCAGCTACTAAGTATTAAAATACATTTCAATCATTTTTAGAAATGTTTTTCTGTCTGTCTGTTTGTTTGAACACGCATCACAGCTAAAGTACTGAGTTCACGATAAAACCTCACCAAGAGAATAACGCACATCCTCGAGTAACATTTAGTTAACTACGCAACGGATTTTGATGCGGTTTTTTTTAATAGATAGAGTGATTGAAGAGGAAGGTTTATATGTATAATAACATCTATTAAATAGTGGAGAAATACTGTTATTTTTGAGGTTTCTAATGTGATGTCGTAAATAATTACATAATCGATTCGATGCAGACGAAGTAGCACGGGTCAGCTAGTATGTAATAAAATACATTTCAATCATTTTTAGAAATGTTTTTCTGTCTGTCTGTTTGTTTGAACACTTTTTTTTTCTCGAACTAACTATGCTATTGACCTAGCAAGGTCTTAACAGCTTCACCGGACTACACCGTGTTTGAACACGCATCACAGCTAAAGTACTGAGTTCACGATAACACTTGACCAAGAGAATAAAGCACATCCTCGAGTAACATTTAGTTTTTGTTTCACTAAAATCGATTCACTCTATCGAGATATTATAATTTTGTCAACACGACTTAAGTACGAGAGAAAAGTATCAGATGGCTTTATTAATCACTGTTTTTCTTACATAAAGTTCAACGTGGACGAAGTCGCGGGCACAACTACTCATTAATACCACCATTATATTTAAGTAAGAACATTTTTTTCTGTAAATCATAACTTTACGCGTCACCAGTAATTTATTTTATTGATGTTTACTGTTATATTTTCGACCGTGTAGGCCATTGTTATTTTAGTTTTTTTCTAATACTTTCCTTTGAAAGCAGCCACTGACTTATTTGTTGACGAAAATAGATTTTCAAATATAGCGTATAGGATTGTAATATTTTCGAACGAAGCTTACTAAACATCGTTCTATATCTTTAATTCCGCTTAAATGATTATTAGAGAAAATTATAATAATTTATAATTTTAAAATTAGTATTTATAAACTGGGATATGCGCCTTATGCTAAAAGAAAATAAAAAACTCGAGGCAGACAAGGACTCCCGATAGAAGTAGTTCTACTTTTTTTTTATATACTAACTAATGTATTGTCATGTTGACGATCCTAAAATAAATAAATAAAATAAACGCGGACGAAGTCGCGGGCACAACTTGTTATTAATTATCTGTAAATCTTAATTTTACGCCTTACCAGTAATTTATTTTATTGATGTTTACTGTTATATTTTCGACCGTGTAGGCCATTGTTATTTTAGTTTTTTTTAACACTTTTCCTCTGAAAGCGGCCACTGATTTATTTGTTGACGAAAATAGATTTTCAAATATAGCGTATAGGATTGTAATATTTTTGAACGAAGCTTACTAAACATCGTTCTATATCTTAAATCCGCTTAAATGATTATTAGAGAAAATTATAATAATTTATAATTAGTATTTATAAACTGGGATACGCGCCTTATGCTAAAAGAAAATAAAAAACTCGAGGCAGACAAGGACTGCCGATAGAAGTGAAAACGATGAAATAAATGTGTTCTCTTTTGAATTTTCATATTAACTAATTATAGTGTGAATGGAAATGTTTAAATTTCAGAATTTGTTTATTGAAATTATAAATATTACTGTAGGTTTCATATCTATTGGCACTCGGAGCAATAATTATATACATTTTTATGAAGTTTATTAATCAATCAAACGTATTGAAACTGCAAAAATAAATAATAAATAAATAAACTGCAAAAATCAGTATTACAGGCCTCTATACTACGCGTCGCTAGTGTGATGCAAGCATCGCAAGCGCAATACGACCGGACATGCTTACGTAGCATGTTATGACGCGAAATGATAAATTCATCTCCTGCCAAAAATACCGCTCAACGCACATAAGGAAATTTTCGCTTCAAAAATATTCCTATTTCGTTTAATCACCCGTATGTAGATTTATGTAAATATTACAAACTGATATGATATATTATGAAATGTTTTGTGTATGTAAACATTGTTCTGCAATGAAGGTCACCGGGCTTAATACGCCTGTGTGGTGTTTATACTAAATTGCTCTGTAACGTCCTGTATTCGTTTAATGATTTCGATTTATGTAATTTACTGTAATAAGCCATATTTTGAAGCAATGACTGATTTATAACTATGGTCGTATCGAAGCTCTAACTTCAAAAGAATATAAAATCGTTTTACAAATGTATATTGGCGTTTTTGACGTGACAACGTCTTATAAATCGATGAAAGCAGACTGCACGCACGAAAAAGCATGACTCATTGTCACGTTCCGCCTGAGCCGAGCGTGCAAACGAGAGCGGCGGATCGGCCCAAGCGTTCGGCATGTGAAGCATCTATCTATATATAGAATGATTCAATTCTTAAAAGTATGCAATTTTTCATCAAAGTTTTCTTATGATGTAATCACGTAAAATGATCGTCCGTAAACCAACTTTACAGACAAACAAGTTTTTTTAATAGTTAAAGTATAGTTTTGCAAACAAAAATATCTTCGAATCCCCATACAAAATAATGAAGTGTTGTGTGTAAGGAAATACAAATGGCAGTAAACTATTTTGTGCATATTTTTTCCCTAATTGATGCAATATAATAAACTACATGAAGTATATTTATTTACGAATTGAATCCTCTGTGATTTCGACGCTTTAGTTACAAATTTATAATTATAAGCATTAACAATTAAGAATATCCTGTGTCACTCGGGGAAAACGTAAACGTTTAGAATCGGTTTCAGTAGTGGACCTTTTTATATCTACTTATAAATAATCGTATAGTTAATTAAATACGGCATAATTACAATTAACGTTTTTAGGAAATTGAACAAATATTTTATTATATTTTTGGCAGCCAATCTTCTAGTAGATTATTACTGCCATTGTCGAGTAGGTAACGATATTACAACCTTCTTGAGACCACTTCAATAAACTAACAAGATGGTGGCCGTCTTGATAGACATTTCCAGGGATTTTTTTTTTGGCAAGTCATAATCCATGCTCGTTGGTATTATTTCCCATCTACTTCACTTATGCACAATAACCAAACTATATTACGTAATATGCCACCAATATTGCAAAATATAGTGCCAAATAACACAAAATTATGAATCACTACATACTAAAATATAAAACAGAGTCCTCTGCCACGTCTGTCTGTCTGTTCCAGAGAAACTTTAAAACTACTGAACGGATTTTCATGCAGTTCTCACCAGCAGACAAAGTGATTCACGAGGAAGGTTTAGGTATACGATTTGTCAAGGTTTTTTATTATTATCAGACGGTACGTTTGCCACGCCCGCTAGTAAAATATAAAATCCACTACATGACATTCTAAGACCCCGCCTAAAACTACTTGAATACTTTTTAAATTGAATCCTTGAACTCTCTTCTGAAACAGTACAGATTATCTCTTAAACAAAAATTGACACAGAATATACTAAATTATATTTTCGTAAGGTACTTAAGTATAATAGTTGCCATGATTTTATACTTGCAAAATGAAGTAAGTATAGGTAAATAATGGTGAGTTTTTCTAAAAAAAATAAAAAGAATAAGTATTTGTTTCACTTTTCAGTTTAAGGAACGAAGTGACGCACGTTACACTAAATGAGTTAATTTAAAATACACGCCTGTGTACATCGTAATATCTTTGACAAGATAACAAATGTAGTATCATTAAAATCATTGTTGATATAGTTGTTTAACACTAATTGTTATTTACAGATAATACAAAATATGTTTTAGTAGCACTGCTATTTATCACAATATTTTTAGCTTCCAATTTTAAATTATTGTATTCTGTATCATTGTTGTCAAGTTTGTTAAATTTATTTAAAATAAAAACAAAATGGCGTCTCGTCATGGAAGACCGCGCAAAGAGGATGAATGAGCTCGTTTACATTCACGAAAATTTATCGCATCACATAGATAATACATTAATGGTAACGGCACAATTTTCCACAATCAGAACGTAATGTTTTTATCAGATATACGTCTAAATATGATCATATAGATTATATAAAATTTTCCTCATAAACTAGCAGAAGCTGTTAGAGTATACAACCTTTAAGGTTGTTAAACCGTTAATTGCCAAAAAGTTTTACTAAAAGTTTTCTGCGGGATCTTACCCTGTCATACACTAGATTTTATATTTAATTCATATTCTTGTGTTATTTGACTCTATATCTTGTAATATAAGTTCGGTTATTTTACACAAGTGAAGTATATCGGAAATAAAACCACGGAGCGTGAATTCTGAGATATCACAAAAATTCCCTGGAAAGTTCTAACAAGGAGACCACCATCTTGTTAGAACATTGAAATTATCACAAGATAGATGTAATATTATTAGATACCTACTCGACAGTAATAACATAGAAGATTGGTTGTCAAAAATAAAAGAAAGAAAGAAGTTTCACTTCAATAACATCGAAAATCCTTCCAAACTCCATTTCATATCTACAGGCTGATCTACATAGCGCATACATATAATTTTAGCTTTAGCAAGTATTATCGTTATCAAACGGCATTCCAACCTATGGCTTGACCGTGAATACTGTAAAAAAAAAAAAAAAAAGTTTCACTTCAATAACTTCGAAAATCCTTCCTAACTCCATTTCATATCTACAGGCTGACACTACATAGCACATACTTGTAATTTTAGCTTTAGCAAGTATTATCGTTATCAAACGGCATTCCAAGCTATGGCTTGACCGTGAATACTGTAATTTAGAAAGCCATATCAGACATGACAACGGCAATCGTCGACAGACCTACTTACCTTCAGGTGGTTCTTATCAAGTTTACTGAACTGTGATAACAAAAGAAAAATATTCACGCCAATCGATTTTTTTGTCTTTATATATACTTATAACATATCTGATGTGCCTATGTTCATAATTCTTCACTTTTTAAACGACTTGGTCGATTTTGATGATATTTATTCACCAATGCGATCACCTGGATAGTTCTTGGTTATTTTGGACGGGTAGATGGCGCTGTTCTTGAGGTACGGAATCTTTTTATATAAATATACAGATTTATTTCTCATATATAAAAACAAAACATTCATCCCAAATTTTAATATCATATTTATTTTTTTATTTATTAGCTGACCCGGCCACGCGTTGCTGTGGCTCAGTTATTATATCATTACATATTGATAAGAATTCATAATTTTTGTTGATAATATAACCAATAAACATCACTTAACGAACTAACACGCAGTGGAAGCTCTCAAAATGAAAAAACCCCTATTTTACTAACACGCAGCGGAAGCTCTCAAAATGAAAAAACCCCGATTTTGAAACATTCTTCATTAGTGCTCCGCTCCTATTGGTATTAGCGTGATATATAGCATATAGCCTTCCTCGGTAAATCAGCTCTCTAACGCTGAAAGAATTTTTCAAATCTAACCAGTAGTTCCTGAGATTACCCCCTACAACGTCACAAACTTTACCTCTTTATAATATTAGTATAGATAAAGGGATATACCCGGATTGTGCCCATTGAGTTCGTTAGTCTGTAATAAAATCCTTAATAAATTAATAGATAATTCACAGCTTAAACAGTAGGACTGTGGAGTCTAGAGGTAAGGAGAAACATCTCTGTATATGAAAAAGTGTCTGCGAAAATGCGTAAAATTAAGGTGACGCAACAATAACAACAGGGTTCAACGTATTATTTCAAGTTCACAAAAATTCTATCACACTCCACGTTTTTATAGCAGTTATTTTTTTATTTTTTTTAGCAGTGTCGTATTCTGACATCAGTCAGTATATCTAACAACCAATCAGTTCATCATCTGCACCCTACCGGAGTGCGGTCACCACACACATGTTAATAAAACCCGGCAAAGAGACTCTTTTAGTTTCTCACTTTTGGGAATATAAATCGTGGTGGTTTGACCTGTGGAATATCAAATATATCCCGGCATGTAGAAACGAATTTTTCGGAATTCGCGTACATTTACTAATTTAAATTGGTAACACTATCGGCTGACGGTGAAGGAAAACATCGTGAGGTAACCTTAACCTGAAAGAAATGATCTCGTAGTACTACTGTATGTGGGAAAAATAAAGAACTGTGGATTTCTCAGAGTTTGAAGTTGCCAATACAGCGTAGGCTGGCCTGATGATTATGCCCACACCTTCCTTCCTTGCACAGCAGTGGGTCTCTTACAGGTTGATGATGATGATGATTTCGGAATCAACCAGTGTATATCCAGTTGTCATAAGGCTTGTAAGGCCGAATAACAGTGAGAACTATCAAATGATTGTATACCGTTATTTGTACACTGTACTTACCATGTACTGTATAGCATCATAACTCTGTCGCGCAGTTATAAAAACAAATGAACAAGAGTACCTAATTTAAAAAAACGGCTTTTCTGATTTCATCCCATTCCTAAAACGTTTTAAATTTACAAGATATAATTACGATTCATCAATTTCTCATAGCAACGAGACAGGCAAACGAAATATAATACCTGTCCATACTAAATCTGTTTAAACGATCTCTATATAATCATTTATTACGAGAATTAATTATATTAAAAGGTTACATTTAATTATCTTATTAATTTAAAATTATCGATGACATAGTAGGTACGTAGCATACGTAAAAATTAATAAAAATGAAAACATCTGTTTTATGTTTCATATGTTACATACGAATTTATTTTTATAATAAATAGTCAAGTAATTTGTTCATCTTATTGAATTGAGTAGTATGTTTTTACTATGTATACATTTCCCATTACTGTGTTTTATATTTGATGTATTGTGTATTAGCGGGCCCGGCGGACGCTATCCCGCCCTGATAATGGAAAAACCTTGACAAACTATATACCTAAACCTTCCTCGTGAATCATTTTATCTACTGGTGAAAACCGCATGAAAATCGGTTCAGTAGTTTTTGAGTTGACACAGAGAGACGTGGTAGAGAACTTTGTTTATAATATGTAGTGATTCTATTAATTTTTGCGACGCAATAGGAACGTCTGTCATCAAGTGCACAGACTATAGACCTTCGACGCCATTTATAAAATAAATTGATTGTAATTGTTTTCAATTTGAAAGTAAATAATACTGTATTTATTTGATATCAAATAAAATGAAAATTTTGTTAATAATTTATTATTATGAATATGCTAATTGTAAACAATTACTACTATGTAAAATAAGCTTTTAATTTTTAATTATTGCCAATACACATGCATGCAATCGATTTGTTAAATGAATTGCATATTATCATATTTTTTGACGATAATTAAATCAACTCTTTAAAAGTAGATGTTTTTAATATACTAAATGAATGTTTCATTGACAAATTGAAGCTCTATTATACGTTCGTTAAGAGAGTTATTTGCTCTTACTATTCATCGATTTTTCACTACATAACTGCTAGTCTACTAGCAGAATTACTACTAGAATACATTTATTTTAAATTATCTGCTCCATATGGATACATAAGATTGACAACTTTGATTATAGAGGTCATACATTATACGTAAACACTGATGGGTGGAGGGGATCCTTGATTTGCTTATTTTATATCACTCACGCAGGTGCACGCGTCTAGTATGCGTCGAGTGCCGCTGACGACTGATAGAGGTCATACATTATACGTAAACATTGATGGGTGGAGGGGTCCTTGATTTGCTTGTTTTTAATGATATAGGGGTTGGGGTGTCTGGATGGTCATCACGTCAGCGCTATTTATTTACTGAATTAGAACTGATTTGTATATACTTATATAAATGTTTATGTATTTATGGGGGAGAGGGTTAAGAGCATTGCTTACTTTTGCTGACCAGGGGGAGGAGGCGGTCAGAAATTACTAGAATTCTGCTTACGTAATACTTGAATGGCCCCATACACAAGACGACAAGCGACATCGTGTATGTAATCAAAAGTTTATTATTGCATATATTTAGTAAATGTAACTTGGGGCTTAAACTAGGTTAAGCTTTTTGGTGCAATAGGTCTTAACTATTAAATATAACTTTTGAATACAAAAGATTAGATAAATGTAATCAGTATTATATTATTGTGTGATGTTTGAGCTGTTGAAAGTGAGTTTGATAATATTTAATAATGTCTTTGCAAGTTAACATTCTATTTTTAATTCGATAATTGTCCGCTAATTGAGAGACCCAAAATGGTTTATCTGTACCACTTTTAATATAAGATTTCAATATGTTGAATTAATATGTCTTCCTAATATTTTCAGAACTTGATTCACTGGCATGAAACTGTTCTGGAGCAACGCATGAAGGGAGTATTTCATCTTAAGTCAAAAATTCACTACATTTTATTTTTCTAAGTATCTAAATGTATATAAGTTCTATTATAAATTGGATTTTCTTTTAATTTTATTTTATTATTCCAACTGGTATTTGGTTTGCAAATTGCTCGCTTCAATTAATTTGTGAAAATAATCCCAAGTTCTTCAATAATTCAATTGCAGTGAAGACCAAAAGAAAATTTTGCAATGATGATTATTATACTAAGGGACGTGGTATCAGCAGTCTTATGCTAGTAGCTAGCATAGTCCAATCTACTAAGTTAGGATAAGAAAATAAAATAAATAAGAAATCATTAAATATTAGTTTTAATTTATAAAGAAATGTAAAAAAAATTTGAAAAAGCTTTCCAGTATAATTAGCACATACCTTAATAAGTCTCTGTAAGTATTTATAATATTTTGTCTCTCACTTCAACCTTGCATTTATGTTCTTAATAAGCGAGAAAACTGAGATAGATCTCAATCTACCAAGTATTCATGATCTTTTCTCTCTGGTTGATCCTTTGTTTTATATGACTTAACCGTTCGTGTACAGTTTAGATCATGTAATAATTAAGTTAATTAAAGCAGATTTTAATGGAGGCCAAACTTGAGAAATAAGCGTACTGTATAAAGACCAGAGAGCTCAAGTTAGTTAAAATGACCTAATAGAGACACGCCTTAAATTAATATTTGAAAATTGTTATTTCTGTTAATTAAGTTTATTTTCAAGTAGAATGATAAACCAAGAAGTCTTAAAGTTCAATGAATGAATTTTATCCATTGAGATATATAATATGAAATATAGAGAACTGTCGAACATTAATAAGTTTTAATGCCTTAAAATGGGCTGGTTTAAAATAAATATTATAAGAGCGTGTATTAATATTTGATGTAAATAATCAACATGTAAGATATTCTGATTTTTCTTTAGTGTTTAAGTGTTGGAATGTATCACATTTTATTTATGTTAAAAACATATTTTTCATGTGAACAAAATGGAGTAATTGTAGTATGTATACTTATATTCAGTCGTTCTAAATATGGTTAAGTATATAGGGTTCATAATAAATGCTTCCATTATTATTTCGGAGTTTATAGGAAAAAATATATGAATTCAATTTATATCTGGCAATAATATTCTGTGGTTGGAGAATCTGTACTTTAGCAAAAAAAATCGAACAATACAAAGCTTGTAAAAAGTCCACAACACCGAAATATAATGAAAGCAAAGATAGTTATTCTAGGTGCTTGAAAGCGAAATGTGTATTTACTTTATTTGTATAGTGAGATAAAACTATGTATAATTATTTAAATATAAAAAATAAGCACACGATACATACTACATTTATATTTGTGTAAATAAAAAAAACACGTAAGATATCTCTTTCTCTCTCTGAATAATATTTTTAAGAAAAATTGATTAATCTTTTTCTGATTAGAATCAGTATACTTAAAAAAAAGTGTTAACTTTAAAAAAGTTACATCGTAAAGTGTCTTCGAAATAATCACGTTATTATCGGATATTTTTGTTGTAGAAAATTTGCCAAAACGTAGTGAGCTTAGCGTAGGTATAGTGGATAGAAACTATTAATAAATACAAAATTTTCAGTTATTACACGGTCAATTAACTACCCTGTGACACGAAAAGATAAGAATAATTTAAACTATTTCTTCATTTTTAATTACATTGACAACGATGAATTAAGCACGACTGCTTCGTAAGGCACCGCTTACGTAACTAAGGCGCGCGTCGTGGTATCTCGCTTACATAGTCGTTCATAGTTCGGTCTTTCTCGATAATGTTCGGTTTTCGTTTACAGCCTATTCGTCCTCGGTTTTCGATACATCGCGCCGCGGCACTTGAACTTTAATGAACTTCACGACTTTACAATTTGTGTGATAACTTCTCCACTCCTAAAGGACTCTGAGTGACGTTAGCATTGCTTAATAAATAGGCTAAACTTGGTTCTTCGATTCTGCGTAGTGAATCCTAATGATAACAAAAAATCCTATTTAATCTGTGTAAGTAGTATGTAGGTCACGTGATTACAAACTCTGGTGTCATAGTTAAGTTGTGGATATAGTTTGAAATTTAAAGTAAAGCTTAGCCCCTAGGGCACTTCTAAGAAGAGCAGAGCGTGTTCGCTATAATTTTAACAATGACAACGTATTATATTAATTTTTACACCCTTTTATATATCAAACTGTTTATTGTATCGTACGTGTCGATTAATAAATAACAGTGTTAAATTTATTATGAAATATGTGACAATTCTGAATCATTGATTCAAAGAAATCGTATGGTTCTTACAGCCACGTGCATGTGAGTAGCACATACAATTAACATGTCGATAACATTAAACAATCGATAATGTTTACGATACCGAATAATGTTATATTATCTATGGTCAGAAAATATGCTTAACTACCGGTGTTTTTCTCAACAACTTAAACAAGCTTTTGAATTCCGATTTTAGGAGTCGTAAGTTATCTATATATAAATTGACAGTGGGAGTACAGTTAAGTACATCTCCTTCCTCTGTTATTTGTCCAATTTTGTTCATTCCTTTGTAGTTATCGTATATTTGTAGTTATAGGCGGGTTTTAGTGTTATTAAATGGATAAAATTGGAAAAGGTTTTTTTTCTCTATGGTCGAGTTCGAGCACTTGTATAAATAAAGTTGCTAAAATAAATAGGATTGATTTTAGCTATTAGTATTAATATAGTTTTTAAAATAAATTTCCTAAACCGATATTTGTTGAATTTGATGATACAATCAGATTACGAAAATGAATATATAAGAATACAGAATAAGACAAAATGTTATTTATAATATTAAACTATTTTATTTATGTTGACAAGCACTCTTCTTTCTTCATACCTACAAATTAGGAATTGTTTTTTTTTCATATGTTCGAGTGCAATAAACTATGTTTTATCAGAATGGTGGCAATTTTACTAAAAGTAATGAACTTTTTCGTGTCAACTCGGTAAGAAATACTTAGATTTTAAAAGCGATGGTGACTCAGTGCTGGCGTTTTGCGACGATCGATGTGGCTGATACTGGCTGTGGCCCTAATACAATAAGCCAAATTTTCGGTGAAGGAAAATTCGGAAAGAAATCGTAACATAGTGGTAGGGCTCTTTCCAGCACTCACGCTCAATGTCCAAAAATTCTCAATCAGATAAGTATTTTCGAAAACTGATCTTGAGACTTAATCCGGCTTACTATAGTTGCAGGGCTGTAACTAGAGTCTAATTTGAGGTAGGCCAATGCTTGCTTGGTTACAGGTAGTGCAGAAGTAAAAAAAAATCATAATTGATCTACCCTCGAACGTCACAAACTGTGGTATGTTCGGTAAAGTTTAGATACCTATCGCTACAATTTTTTTTATCTCAAACTATGAAAAAAGCAATTTAATTATACTAATTTATCTTAGTTTTTGGCCTTTTTAAGGTAGTGTATTGTGATTTCAAGGTAGGGCATTCAACCAGAATGCTCCCCCCCCCCACCTAGCTACGGCCTTGGTTCACTGGTTAGGTGTTGACGAAAAAGCTTGTTTTATAGAAATATATAACAATATGTTCCTTCTGTATGATTAATATATAATATACGAACTTTGCTCCGCGTTTTTACTCGTATTTCACTTATCGCGCCTTCCGCCCACGACACCCCGCGCCGCGCCACTATGCTTGTTCAGTTCTTTCTCGCACAACATATTTTTCATTCTACAATTTTATCATAATTGCTTCGCTCCTGAGTGTCGTAACGCGACACTAGATAATCTATAAGTTCCTTTAATAAATAGGCTACAATGTCAAAAGAATTTTACAAATCTAACTGGTAGTTCCAGAGATCGCGATGAAACCCTAGTATGTTGTGAGGGCTTTTTCTAAGTCCGGCTGGTTAGCTACCACCTTCAAGTTAAGAGTCTTTCACCAAACACCTGTTCGTGTGTTCCGACAGCTGCAATTGGGAGACAGTTCCTCTAGTTGTAGCGTGTTTACCATCTAAGAGCACGTCGTTATTTAACATGAGATGAGATTGTGGTGAAACTATAAAAGTACATAAAAAGTACAAACAAACAAAAGACAAAAAATAATCTTTAAAGTTGTATAACGTTAATTATTGTATATCTCTTTTCTTTTAAATAGCTGTTGTAGTATAATAGTTCTATTAGACTTCATTGGGTGTTAGCTTACTATTTCAGCAAACGGATCAATATTCATAGGCCCTGTTAACCCAAAAACGTGAAAATATCAATACAGAAATGTTTCAGGCGGCTGCTAGTTACGTAACTCACATAAATTCGATAAGAGTACTTTTCTAGCCGCATTATGTCTCCGGAGGAAAGTGGACCGAATTACGTCATTACTCTCTATTACATTGTCTTAACTTTTTTTCTGTTTCGATCTCGCTTCACCCCGGACTCTTAGATGTAGCCGTATAATAAATTAATTGTCGTAAAAAAAACTTCATATTATTTAGCTACTCTCCGTCGGTAAAAATATGTATATACAATGTAACTACGACTTCAATTTAATTACTGAATTCAAATCTTCATATTTGTGCTTTTACTTGTTTGGTATAAAGCGAATATATTTGAACATAATTCTAAACCTTGGTTTAGTCCTTCTATATCTATTATATAATAGATTATGCATGTACCAGCAATAAAATAAAGAACCACAGTCATGCTTAAAATAAAGATACCCATAAATAAATATGGCATAAGAGAACTAACTTTTCCTTTTCAATGTCTAAAGCATATTAACCTAGTTGTTTTTAGTTGGCTCAGAGACGCTTTCGAACAATGTAATAATTATGTACTTTAAGTTACATAATTAAACAAAATTAGCACATATCTGATTGGCTACCTTTCTTGAGTTGATATATAATCTGTGTACAAACACTAATCTAATGAGAGTTGTTTATGAGAATGTCAGCATAAAAATTGTAACAAAGCTAAGGCACGTAATATAGTAATTAGTCTTTAAGTTCCGCAAATGAATAAAGTAAGTTAAGTATACATACTTTGTACACTTATGTAAATTAAAAAAATTCAGAGAAACAATATACGTGTTTATATCAGAAATCATAGTTACAAGTCTAAACAATCAATAAACGATTAACGAATAACAATATGAGAAATATATGCTATAAAACAATATTACGTAAAAAAAACTGTACCTAAACTTGTAATGAAGCATTTCCATTTGAGTGAGATATTTATTTCTACCTAAAGATTCATATTAACAATACTATTTTATCATAGAAAACAATGCGTAGTAATATATGTCATTTTAAAAGAAAGTTGTTAGAAAATACATATGTACAATCTGCTATGATTAATATATTATCAACGTTCGATTCGATAATGGAATGTAATAGGTATGTATAAGTATTTAACATTTAAGCATACGTCATCGATATTTCATATATTTTTATCGCGTTCAAGTACACACCCTACTTTAGTGGAGAAGTGTGAAGTTGTTTAGCTAAATACCGATTATTATAAAACGTCTATTTATTATAAAGCAGTTGAATTGTTACTCACTTTATTACCTTCACATAATTAAAGTTAACATTGCAAATGTAACATAATTATAAATTATAGTGTAATCAAATCGATTTTATTTAAGTTACTGTAGACGGAACGAAGACAGTGGGCCAATAAATGGAGTGATATGTGGACGTTTTGGATGTGTGCAGTCGTATTATATGATCACATAACATTTCGTGCTTCATATTGAGAAAACTAAATAAATCTGATTGTAGTCAACGATGTCTTTTATTAAACCCTTGTTGTGTGAAATATAATTATTTTCATTAGTATTCATGGAAAGCAAGTGCAGTATTGATTCACACCGTATCAGCTGCTGACTAAACGAGTGTGTTTCCAGTAACCGACAACCCGCGCGATTCATCATAGATAAACTGTATAAGCAAATATAGTTGTGTCCGCGGCTAGGCTCGTGTGAATTATAAGATTATTGATGATATTTTTCATTCATTTATCGCGTAAACACAGTCACAATCATGAAAAAAACAACTTATATCTATCTATAGTAGTGTCCATCTAACTGCTAAAGATCTGCTGTATTTTTTTATATTTTACTTTTTGAAATCTAGATCATTGTTGCCATTATCAAGTAAGTAATCGTATTACAATTGTCTTGTGATAATTTAATGTTCTAAAAAGATGGCGGCTCCCTTGTTAAAAAACTATTATGGAGTTATTATCTAGAATTCATGCTCTGTGGTATAATATCCCATCCACTAGTGCACAATAACCGAACCGCAAAAAACTCTAGGTCTGCTGTTGTGCACGAATCACTCGAAAACTACTGGATAAATTTTGATGAAATTTGTTATACCTCTTAGGGGTTATTCAAGTATTACGTAAGCACTGATGGGTGGAGAGGATCCTTGATTTGCTTATTTTTGATGACAGGAGTTGGGGGTCTGGATGGTGATTACGTCAGCAATATTTATTTACTAAATTAAAACAGATTTGAATATATTTATATAAATGTTTACGTAATTATGGGGGGAGGGTTAAGAACATTGCTTACTTTTGCTGACCAGGGGAAGGGGGTGGCCAAAATTACAAAAAATCTGTTTACGTAATACTTGAATGGTCCCTTAGATACTTTGTTTTTATCTAAAAAAATATCATAAATAACAACGCTTTGGAGACGCGACGCGACGGTCGTTTTCTTGCAATGTAGGCATGCAATGCAATGAAAATGAAGTGAAAAAAATGCAATTGTATGTAGGTAAACGGTGTAGTAGCTGTGATGAATCACACTGGCGCTAGACCACCAAATAGTGACCATCACTTTTCTAGGGGTAAGTTTTCGTTTAGGGCATTGTTTAGGTGCTGAACCAGGATCCAACCAACTTGCTGAGCGCTTGCGGTTATCAAACAGAATCCATTTTTCATCGCAGGTAACAATGCGGTTCAAAATTCCTTCATCTGTGTGTCTGTTGAGCAGTGCAAGGCACGTCTCGACGCGTACTTCGCGCTGGCGATCATTGAGTTCGTGGGGCACCCATGCAGTCATTATTTAATCAATTTACTTTTAAGCTCATAACTTGTTCTAATTTTTAACCAATCATAAACTAAAATGTTTTGAAAGAACACATGTGTAATAAAAAACGGATCTTATATATTGCTTTCCTTTGAGTCATAAGTACACTAATGCAGAGACAGACATAGACATCATGGAGTAAAGAATTTTCTTCTATTCATAGACATCGTTGGTAATATGCAACGATAAAATGTGTATTTACTTCAAATCTATACATATAATAAGAATGTAAATCTAACATATCTGTGTTGTGAAAAAAATGTTGCAGGTGTCTTGGAATAAGTAATAAAATACATTTAAATCATTCTTAGAAATGTTTGTGAGTCTTTTTGAATACGCGTCACTGCTAAAGTACCTACCGAGTTTACGACAAAATCTCACCAAGAAAATCATAAAACATGTTGGAGTAATATTTAGTCTTAGTTTCATTAAAATCGATTCGGTCTATCAAAAGTTATTGAATTTTAATGACGGCGCGACTTAAGTACGAGAGAAAAGTAGATAAGTAAATCAATACATTCAGATGATTTGCGTAGTCACTGGTGTTTTTAAGTTAGGTTCCACGCGGACCAGATGACACGCTGGTACTAGCCCGGGGGAAGACGCACAGCGAGGCCGCGATGATCGCTACGGCGGGAGTCGCTGAGGTCGTCGACAGGATCCGGCGTCTGGGATTGGAAGTGGCGTTGTGGAAATCCGAGGCGATGTGGTTTCATGGACCTCGGAAAACGCCGCCTCAAAGAACCCAGATTCTTGTGGGAGGCGAGTCTATCGGCTTCGGGTCGAGTATAAGGTATCTCAGCCTCCTCCTCGACAGCCGATGGACGTTCAAGGAGCACTTCCGGCAGCTGGTCCCTCGCTTAATGGACACAGCAGGTGCCCTCGCTCGCTTATTACCCAACCTGGGGGGGCCAAACTCTGCCTGTCGGAAGTTGTATCTGGGAATCGTCCACCATCTTGACCCATCAAGCCGCAGTTTGGGTCCCTTAGGAGGGGACAACACCTGTTGGAGGAGCAGATGTAGTGTCGATTAGACAGTCCCTGCTCCTCGGGCCAAAAGGTGTAAGAAGGTACCATGGGGTTTTAGTCCGTGCGACTCGGGAATATCCATCCTCTGCTGCCCGACGAGATGGATATCCGTTAGAGATTCCCCCATGGAGAAAAAAAAAAGGTTTCACGCGGGCGGAGTCGCAGGCACAACTAGTGTAAAAATAAAAAAGCTTGAGTGTTTCCGAAATACTACTAGATATATTTATAATGCCAGTTTTTATGTACTTAAAAACAATATCGAAATTTCACTTCATGATTCGCCGATTAACTGGAAAAGATACAATCATAAAATTATATTTTCTTACTCAGAAAAAATGTAAATGTTTTATGTCGAAAAATTAATTAACTTGCATTACGGCGCAATATTTTTTTCGTTACAAGAATACGCCGATATTTTTACTTATTTTATGGTATTGAAAAATATTCTTATTTTTCTCGATGATTGGGTTGTTTTCCGAACCGGTGGTAGTTTTGACGTTCTCGAGTGCCTTCTTAGGGTCTAAATTGGATAGTATTTTTGATTTTGATTGTATTTCTTGATACTAGCTTCGAGACAATATTTGTTGTTCTTGTAATCATTCAATTTGTGTCAATATACCTTTTACCTGTTATTTTTTTTATACCACGATGGTAGCAATCAAGCATGCGGGCCGCCTGATGTTAAGCAGTCACCGAAGCATATGCACGCTTGGAACACCAGAGGTATCACATGCGCGTTGCCGACCCTTTAATGTTCTATTTACTTTCCCGTTGAAGAACTCCATTCCCCAGGAAAAGCCTCAGCTGGAAGCTCATTCCACAATCGGAGTGTTCATGGAAGGAAACTCCTCTGGAACCGGATTGTCCGAGACCATTTCGGTTCCAAGGTGTGAAGGTGAATTCACTGTCGATGTCGAGCAGTACGATAATGGAAAGTAGACACAGGCATAATGTTGAACAATTCCTCGGAACACAAGCCATTATGCAAACGATAGAACACACATAAAGAGGCGACGTCTCTCCTTAAACAATGGTTCGATACCGTTTGTGAGCTTGGAATCGTCAACAATTATCTCAGCTCGTCTTTAAGCTGAGTCAAATGGCCCAAGTTGGTATCCTGGTGCCCAAGATCCCACCCAGAGATGGCAACAGTACTCCATATGGGGTCCGACTTGCGTTTCGTAAAACAGCAGTCTTTGCCCAGGGGTGAAGTACCGTTTCGCATTATTCAGAACAACGAGCTTTTTGGACGCCAACCTAACCTTGTCTTCCAGATGACTACGAAACTGTACGTCGCTGGATATTTTGACACCAAGGATTCCAATACTATTTGTAATCGTAAGTGGTGTGTCTTGGAATTGTGGGATCACAGGGAATGGAATTTTCTTAGCGGTGAATGTGCAAACTTGTGTCTTACTAGAGTTGAAACGGACTAGATTGTTCCGACCCCAATCGGATACTTTATATAGCGTCTTCTCGATCTCAGACACAAGTTTTTCGCGACTCTCTACCACAAGGGAACGAGGGATGTTTACACGGCCCGTGTAACATGCGTCTCCAGTACTATCGTCTGCATAGCAATGAATGCCGTTAATAGATAGCATATCATTGATACGCAGTAAAAATAACCTTGCGGGACGCCAGCATTTATTTCCATGCTTTCGGAACAGTTACCATCAACTGCGGCTGATATACGTCTGCCGGATAGAAAGCTGGTGATCCATTTGGACAAACCCTCGGGCAATTCGTAAGAAGGCAGCTTAGAGAAAAGGCCTCGATGCCAGATCCGGTCGAACGTCTTCGCAATGTATAAGCTAACTGCTAAACCCTCACCCTGACTTTTAATGGCTGAAGCCCATCGGTATGTGAGATATACTAGAAGGTTGCCAGTCAAGCGCCCGTGACGAAAGCCGTATTGACGATCGCTGATTAAATCGCACTCTTCTAGATAACTCAGGAGCTTCGTATTGATGACACGCTCCATCACCCTAGAGAGCAAGAAAGTTATAGCGACAGGCCTGTAATTCGATGGATCTGTTCTATCGCCTTTTTTGGGTACACGGTGTACATAAGCTGTCTTCCACGAGGATGGAAAATATCCAATGCGGTATGAGAGTTCGAATAGGCGCGTTAGCACAGGACACAACTCTGGAGCGCACTTTTTGAGCACCACTGCTGGAATGCCTTCTGGCCCACTCGATTTATGAATATTAAGACAGAGCAACTCCAGCCGGACACCCTTTTGTGTGATTTTAATTTCCGGCATGGAATATTCGCACCGCAGGATGGTAGGTGGTACGATACTTTCATAGACGTTCCTGTTCCTGTTTCATCAACCTGTCCTGAATATCCACATCTCAAACCATGTACAGCTTGTAAAAAACAAACGAAATTTCCAATCACCGTTGGATATCTGTATCTTAAGACTTTACTTGACGTTCAAGTTCTATAGTGGTAGTAGATAAATGGCGCCACCCGTTACAAACTAACCTTTCTGAATGACTTTA
The DNA here is from genome assembly GCA_015888305.1 of Antheraea pernyi. Taxonomy (NCBI): domain Eukaryota; kingdom Metazoa; phylum Arthropoda; class Insecta; order Lepidoptera; family Saturniidae; genus Antheraea; species Antheraea pernyi. The sequence goes on along the minus strand of MU159159.1, from coordinate 282,662 downwards.
TCATGTCAGATGGTAGGTATTATGCAAATTTACAAAGCGACGAAATGTATCGAAAAGGCTTGACGCCAGATTTTAAAACTTTAAGGTGGAGCGAGGGAGACTTGCAAAAAGCTAGTTTGCTTGTTGTTTTTCTTTATAGAAAACTCAGTCTCCTACAGATCATGCACTCTCTTGATTCATATATTTCAAATTGAATTTCAAAATGAGCTAAATCCAATTTAAAGCTTTCCTAATATTTTACGTTATTTTTCAAATTTTCTTCAAATTTTGTACATGTGAAATATGAAGATCATAAAAACCTTATGGAAGGCAATATTTGAACTTCGTTTTTGGTGTAAAATAAACTGGACATCTTAAAAAATTACACATGTTATGTGTACGATTAAAATTTGATTTAGCTAATTTTTAAATGTAACGACACATATTTTTCACTCCGAAGTATAGGACATTAAATAATAAAGTCTGCGGCTATATTATGAACAATCTCAGCTGATGTTTTTTGTCTTATAGTCATATGGCCGAAGTACCCCAATTAATATAAAGCCCCAAAATAAAAACCGTTTTAATCTAAAAACGTATATTTCATTTCTTAAAAAAAAACATGATTATTAAAACTAGATGGCACGAGCCGTGGAATAAACGATATAACTGCATTTATGTCTATCAGCAAAAAGTTAAAGATGAGTACTCTGACGTCGTCAGAGTGATATATGCGTCATAAGTTACACTGAACATTGGTTACTGACGCCGTCAGAAAAATCATAATTACTCTTAAAATGCCTACAACTAGTAATTAATTGCAGTTAGTAAACAAATGAACATTAATTTATGTTTCAATTTGTTAGTTTTATTACACGGTTTTGATTTATATGCAAGTATTCTGACATGACGTCACGACCCAGCGGACGTCACTGACGCAATTACGTTACAAATGTCATTTGTCATTTGAAATATAGTTTATTTATAATTGTTGTGTTTTGAAGTAGTTTTCACTGCAATAAAAAGGTTTTTATTCTGAGCGATTTATGAGCATTAAATAAATGGTTATAATTACTACATATTTAGCGTGTTTTGAATTAGTCCACAATCTCTTTAATGGGATGCAGGAATAGTAATAGTCAAATATAAGCAAAATTTTGTAGACGTAAATTCAACAACAACAGGACACAACCGACGACAAATTAAACGCATATTATTCATCATTCGCATATACTTCTATAGTAATATAATATAGTAGTTATATAATACTTAGACGGGTAAAGAAGTAATTACTGTCTTTAGAAGTTAGTTCTAATTACAGAACCTATATTTTGGTAAACTCAATTGAATTTATTAATAGCTTTTATGTAATAAACTTTAATAACCTTTGTACTAGCGTCTATAATTAATTTTATTAACGAAATGACGACATATTGCATAAATGTCATCCACTGGATAACTAAATTTAAATGGGACTGGTATCAAAATTATAAAGGGAAAGACGGGCCAAAAGCCTTCTTTTTGCAGAAGTATTTCTTGCCATGTGTGAGCTAGATTCTGACCTGGCAACACTACCAACACATTATTAATTAATTATAATGCTCTTATTAGAAATTGTTTGAGGTTATGGGTAACATTTTAAGAATTCCCACCTAAAACACGTCGGGGCCCACTAGATAGGGGGCTTTGCCTCATGGTTACGGCGGTGACTACGCTCCTGCTTTGCAGTAGCGTTGTGTTCAGTAATTTGAATAATCAACATCTTTAATATATGTACTAAGTCTAAAATTATATTATTCGAAATTTAAAAAAAAGGTTCTCAAACTTAAAAGCTACTAAAGCTGTAATATGAGTAAAGGGGTCATTCAAGTATTACGTAAATCCTAAAGGGGGGGGGGGCGCAGATGGGGCTTGTTCTTTGATTTGCTATTTGTTACTGATCTATAATGTGGTATATCTTAAATCTATGCTATAAACTTATAATTGAGAGAATGTTCGTGTAGTATTCTGTGTTAGTTCCATTGTTGAAATGCATATTATAATAAAACAATTTATAATTTAATGTGTATTAATAAAATACCAATAAAATTCTTCTATATAATATATAAATATCAAATCCCATATGTATTTTACGGATTTTATTAGTAAAAAATACTTCAATAAATATAATATTATGGGGAATATCATATACGTATCTTGTTGTTAATAGTGTTTATTTTGATTATTTAAAAAAAACAATTTGATAGTCATTTAAGTATTACGTTAGCACAAAAGGAGCGTGGTTTTTGATTTTTTTATATTTGATGACATGAGGGATGAGGGAGTCTGGATGTGTAGGTCTGATATGTGAGGCACGCTATCTTATCCACTGGACTACCATCATCCTAATAGCGTTAATAAGTTAATTCCTCTATAAAAAAACTTGTTAAATGCTGACCACGGACCAGGATAACGAAATCTGAACAGATTAAAAAATACATAAATGTTTACGTAAGCATGGGAAAGGAGGGGGTGGTAATTCTATTGCCTATTTTTGCTGACCGGGGGGAGTTGGAGGGAGCGGCCAGAAATCGCAAAGATTTTCCTTACGTAATACTTGAACTACCTAAAAGAAAGCGTGTCCAAATCTATTCTATATTACGCAACTTCATTTGCAGATCGAATCTCCTGTTCGTACGTACGCCCTTGACGTATGAACGAGTTTCATTTCTCTTTAAATCGTTCTTGTGCAAATTAGACTTTTCCCTCATAACGAGTTGTTTGGCTCTCTCCCGACGTAGAGAGGTCGCTCCGGTCGTGGAGGGCTTCGTCACCTCCCTCTTCAGACACTTTGCCTTACTCTCCTCCGGTTTAGTGTCTGGCTTCCCACTCGGCACGCTGAAAGGGTTCACGTCCAAGTTCAACTTGAAGCCGAATCGCGAGTAACCTGGCTTCTGAGAAGCTGCTATCAGCGAAGAGAAATCCGTTCTATAGGGTGCTACTACTGTCGATGGCTTCTGTGTTTCCTTTTGAACTTCTGCAACCGACTCTATAATAAACATATATGGATTAGAATATATATTATTTTAAATTAAAATAAAACTGGGGATTGGCAGACTACAGATAAAAGCACTAATACGGACCATCTTTGTCTTTATTGTTATTTTTTCTGGTTATAATAGTAATGTTATTTATAATTATATTTTTTTAATTATACTTAGGTAGTCATTTGTAGATTAATCCATTTTTTTAAAATCTATCTTGTATTGTTATCACTTCAAAGAGGATAATTCGAGATCAAAATATTATTAATAGATGTTATGCCCACAGCTTTCCACATGTTTGCTATTCTTATTTGTTGAAACTACTTACTGTTGTAACAAACGGTTATATTGACATACTGAAGTGCTGAACTAGTATTGAGTAACTATAGAATAGATTATATTCTTTTTGAAAAACCAGAGATGTTAACTTTCATGATGGTGAATTAAACATACATTTCTATATAATACACTTATATCCTTTCCTGTGGCTCAGTAATTACATGTTGAATTAAAATTATGATCAATTATTTGCGTGGCGCCATCTATGAAATATAACTAATAGTCGGTCCTACAGTTTTCAGTCAACAAAATAATTAAAGCGCCATCTGTTCGAGACTGATGAAACTTACAATTAATAACAATAATCAACATTGACAATCATTAAATTTATAATTGAAAAATATTGAGGTCTTTAATGGAAATATAAATTATCATATCTCTCAAGTTGAACCAAATTATACATAAATGTAAACTTTCATGAAGATCGGTTGAGTAGTTTCGGAGTTTATCATGGACAAACATGGATTTTTATATATTTAGTTGTAGAGCATATTAATTACCTTTAAGAGAGATTTTAGCACTAGCTGTCGAGGTGGGAGTGAGCAACTGACGAGCTCGTTTCGCCTTCCTCTCCTGGCACTCGTCCAGCGACTCCATCTTATCGAACTGCTTCTGGTGGAGAGCCGCGAAGTTCGGCAACTTCGTCCGTGAGACTTTCGCGCCAGGTTTAGCTTTGGACGGGGTGCCATCCTTCTTCGATGGCGTCGTGGATTCAATTAGCTTTGCTGTAAATAAACATTAATATACTACTGTATATTCATCGCGTCGTTTTCAATCAAATCAATTTTGACCCCTTTTGTCAGCAAAAATAAGTGAAGCCAAATTCCCAAAAACTCCCAAAATCCTATGCTTACTTGTAATTATTATCATATTTTTTATTATAAAACAAACGTAAGGTAAATATTACAGACGTAATAACTAATCAGATAGCCCATTCCCTCATGTCATCAAAAATAAGCAATATGTAGGTTACTCCTTCCGCCCAACCCTTTGGTGCTTACCAAATACTTGAATGGCCTCTTTGGAATAAAGCTGTGCTAATAATATTTCATATCACAGTCAGAAGCATGGTTAAGCAAATTTTGGACCACGGGGTACGAAAATTAAGAGTACTACTCAAACTCTGAAATAAATACACATAATAATATTACTCTAAAAGAAAATAATGTGTGGTTGTATAAGGGTGTGTTTTTATTTAGAAAATATGGATCTCCAAAAGACTCTAAATACATTTCCGTGTTATATACAACAAATACGCGCAATGAATTTAAAGAAATCTTGGTTTCCAATAAACTATTACAAATAGCAGACATAAACTATGACTAAAGTGGATAATAAAATATCATGGAACGACGGCGTTTGCCTGGTATCTTTAGATTAGTCACTGCGTGCTTAATAAAACGTGCAATGAGTAACACAGTGATAAGATATCTAGTTATTGATAATGATGTGATATATCAATATACAAAAAACCAGCTGAAACCAAAGATAATGTTTAACACGTGCAAACAAAACCTGTACTGATTAAGTCGAAAGATTAACAGAATATTACGACGATAAACATAGTCACCGACTTTGACAAATTTCTATTAGGTACCTACCGGCTTTTCGGAAGCAACTTTTTTTAATATTATCAAGACCTTGTGTAAAAATTTTTGAGGCACATACCCTAGGGCAGTGGTCAGCAAATTCGTCATCCAAAAGAACCAAATATAAACAATAGGAAACTGAAATGTATTCAACGTGTCGTGTGATAAACTCAATAACTACTGTACAGGTTTTCATGCGGTTCACCATTAGATAAAGTGATTCATGAGGAAGTTTTAGGTATATGATTTTGTAGTCCGGTGAAGCTGTTAAGACCTTACTAGGTTAATAGCGTAGTCAGTTCGAAATAAAAAAGGTATATGATGTGTCAAGATTTTTTTTATCAGACTCGGATAGCGTCATACTTAGGAGAGTGGCTTGATGCCCATGGTTTGACATTAGCAGTACTCAAATCTTCAGCTGTCATAATCTCTAAAAAAAGGCAGGTACCGTATATATAAATACTATATAAGGAAGAACATATTCCCCTGAAGGCCCAAGTAAAATTTCTTTGCGTATTATTGGATAGTAATTTATCAGGCATTACTCACTTTGATTTTGTTGTGGAGGAATGTGAAAAATCAATAAACCTTGGCAGTGTCTGGTAGGGCCCTATACTCAAAAACTTATTTATAATGCCAATGTCCGAAGCCATTTGAATTATGGAGCGTTTTACTTGACCCTTGCATTAAAGCTGCTATAACAAAGCTAAATGGCATTCAATCCAGATGCAAATAAGATTGGGTGCTATGATATCGTCTCCAATTATAATAATAATAATAATAAAGCCTTTATTTTCCGAAATTTTTACAGTAATACAAAGACGTAACTATTATATTATATCACGTAATTCGGTGTGCCTAATGGCAAAGGCCTCCTCCAACTCTTTCCATTGCTTTCTGTCTGCCGCCACTCTTGTCCAAAGGGATCCTAATGTCGTTTTAAAGTCATCTTCCCATCTTTTTGGTTGGCGACCTCTACTCCTAACACCATCCCTTGGATACCAGATCGTTACTTGTTTGCTCCACTTTTCTTTTTTGCAACGAAGCATATGTCCAGTCCACCTCCATTTTAGTTGGTCGATGCGTGTCAGGATATCTGTTAGTTTTGTTCTATGCCTGATATCTGTACTTCTAACTTTATCTATTTGTTTTATCCCTAACATGCTCCTTTCCATACTTCTCTGACATTTCGTTAGTTTGTCCCTATGGCGTTTTGTCAAAGCCCAGGTTTCACAGCCATATGTGATGCAGGGCAGGATGCAGGTATCAAACGTTTTCTTTTTGATTCGAATGCCCAGTTCTTTACTCTTCATAATTTCTTTCAGGGCCCAGTATTTTTTCCACCCAGTTGCAATTCTTTTGTCTATTTCTGTAAAGATTTGGTCTTTTTGCGATATTATCTGGCCCAGGTATACATATTCCTCTACATATTCGAGTTTCTGTCCATTGATAGTTATGTCTGTAGGTATTGAGTTTGTCATCATTTTAGTCTTGCTCGAATTCATTTCCAAACCTACTTCTTTACTTAAGTCTGCTAGAGTTTGTATCATGGATTCCAGAGTTAATGGGTTCTCTTCCAATAGAACCAAGTCATCGGCGAATCTTAAATGATTTAATTTCAATCCATTTATGTTTAGCCCCAGATGCTCCCATTCTGTTTTTCTGAACATTTGCTCAAGCACTGCTGTAAACAACTTTGGTGAAAGTGGGTCACCTTGCGTTACGCCTCTTTCGATTGGAAAAGCATCTCCCATAGATTCCAATCTGATACTAGCTTTACTTACGCTGTAAATATTTTTGATGATGTTTTTTGATGATTGTTCGTCTCCAATTAATGTGCTACAAGTGGAATGTGTAGAACCGCCTCTGTATCTTCGGCGACAGTACCTTTACAAACTTTTCCAAAAAACATACCATTCTTTAATCCCCAAACTTCAGATCCTTTTGAAAGAGGTTGAATCTCTTGGCCACCACTCATTACAAGATCTTCTTGGCATACTTCAATCATTTTACAAAATCAGCAAGCTAACATATCCAATTTTTAAATCCTAGATCAACCCCTATATTTGATACTAATTACTATGCATTGACCTTCCAACCAACCATTATAACGCAATTTGACATTAATAAGGACTCTGTCGAAGCCAACAGTAAATTTCAAGAAAAACTAGCTAATGAATGGGAGGGATGAGTTATTGGTTATTTTTTCTGATGCCTCTAAGCTAGTCAGCTTTGGACATGTTGGTGCAGCAGTCTGGTTGCCAAAGCACAGAATTATATTAAGCTATCTATGTCTTCCTAGTACCACTGTGTTTACTGGGGAAGCTGTCGCTATCCTTGAAGCTGTACTATTTATAAAGGCGTACAAATTAAAGAGGTCCATTATATTTACTGACAGCAAAAGCTGCCTTGATGCCATAATGTTGTATGGAAGAATTTTTCATAATACTATTCTATATTGAGGTAAGTATTTATAGTAGTTTTAGTATTTGCTCATATCTCACTGATGTCAAATGAAAATGAACTTCGTACTTGTTTGTATAAAAACTGGAAATCTTACAAAAATTAAACATGTTATATGAATGATTAAAATTGGATATAGCTGATTTTGAAATACAACGATATATATGTGTTGTTGGCGGAATACACAAACAGATGTTTCAAGACACATTTCCAAATTGAGAGACCATTGAATTGAAAAAATGCACAAAGTGATGTACCTGCAGCGCTGAAGGTCCTCGGTCGAGAGAGCCTATCCACGGATCCCTGCATATCCTCTGTGAGTCGTTTTCTCTTGGCACTGGCATAATCCACATCATTCTGAGTGTACGAACGTTTACGTGGCACAGCTCGCAATGGTGACTCTGAAATTTGTATAATGAAATACTATATTTAATTTATTATGTTTTAATAATGAATTTATGATAATGACAAAGGTTAAGTGGTGTTGTGTTTCTAAGTATAAGGATACAATTTCAAGTATGACTATTTCTAAAGTACCAAATCAAGTAAAGTCATCAAGTAGTCATCTAGTAGCGGGAATACAAAATAGAAATGGGAAAATGATCTTCATTCAAATGGTGTTAGAAGTTTATCAATCACTTCTATATTCCAATATACAATTTTGCATATATAGATTTAATACTCAGATATAGAGCTATGATCATAACACAAAAGTGAGTCATTTACAGCTCTGTTAAATATGTAGAATTTTTAATAGGTTTTATCCTACGAACACAACCTTATCTGATCTAAAATGGTGATGTGGTCTAAGATAATAAACACACTCGGTGTTATTAGAAAAAAGATAAATACATATTGAATCCTGGCTTTAAAAAGGTCTCATATTAAATGCACCACGGTCGCTGAATGTTCGCCATCTTGCTCTTTTGTCTCGCTTTAGTTACGTTAGGTTAAACTTGTTAAAAAAGGATAACGCGAACTTGCCTCGGGCGAGCGCGGTGCATTTGTTGGGAAACTTTTTTAAACCAAGTAGTTAATACGTATTTAACTTTTTTGTAATAACACGGACTTAGTTTAGAGGGACTGGCTCTCGAGTGCAGCTGCCAGAACACATCAACAGGTGCTTGGTGATAGATTTTCAACTTAGAGGTGGTAGCTAGCCAGGTTGACTTAGTAAAAGCTTTAAATTCATGCTATGGTTTCAACACAATTTTTGCCTTCACCAGAAGCTTCAGCTCAATTGCAAGGATTCGACTTTACGGCCATCATGTGGAATCCAAACACGCTAGCAACTAAGCCATTATTGTTTTAAAGCTTTTATTTTTTAGGATTTTATTAAGACTTACTATACAAAGTTAAAAACAAGTACATAATATACCCCGAAAGTCCTCTGGATTTTATTCACATCTACCAGATGTGCCAATAGATAGCTTTATCTAGTCTGTTGAAATAAGATACTTAAAATTTGTCCAAGTCTAATACTCACCATACTCTTGGAAAATGAAGCTCTTGTTAGAGCCCTTCAGGTTTGATTTAATAACTTTCCTCTTCTGCTGAGTGACTGTAGTTGGGTCATTCACAGGACTGCAAAACATAACCCTCGTGGTTCTTGGAACTGGATCAACTGACGAAGACCTACGAGTTTTATCAAGTGATCTTGTGACATTAAGAACAAATTGGCCCTTAGATGAGCTCCTAACTGAAAATGGAGTACAACCAACAAAGGACATCTGTGTGGTAGGTGTCACTTTGGGTGAGTTGACCACTGCTGGATCGAATATAAGGACATCAGGTCCATCTTTAGAGAAAGTCCCCTCTCGTCTTAAAGGTGTAACTGGTTCTGCCATTAGAGTTTCAACATTGTTGGAAACTGTCTTATCCATGGTAGTGAAAGTTCCTTCTCGTTTCAAAGGTGTAATTGTTGCTTTCTCTTGAGTTTTATCCTTGTTCGAAATTGTTTCATCTATGCTAGTGAAAGTACCTTCACGTTTCAAAGGTTTAACTGCTTTCTTTTGAGTTTTATCTTTGTTTGAAATTTTTTCATCTGTGCTAGTAAAAGTTCCTTCTCGTTTCAAAGGTGTAACTGCTTTCTCTTGAGATTTATCTTTGATCGAAATTGTTTTATCTATGCTAGTGAAAGTGCCTTCCCGTTTCAAAGGTGTAACTGCTTTCTTATGAGTATTATCATTCTTTGAAATTGTCTCATCCATCTTAGTGAAAGTTCCTTCTCGTTTCAATGGTGTAACTGTTGGTTTCTGTAGAATTTCTTCTGTGTCTGGAATAGTCTCATCCATACTACTTTCAATGAGATATGGAGTTGTATTCATTATGGTTATATTTGAAGAAACATCATTAGAGGTTTTGTTTATTTCATTATTAGAGTCAACACAGATCTCATTAGACAAAACATCATTAGTTAAATTAATACTCTCATCACTGGTTATCGTAATACGAGACACATCTTGACATTCACTTCCATCAGAACTGATGAGTGACAAATTAGAATCTATCCCAAATGTAGTATTGATTTTTGGATCTTTATAAGAACATGATGATACATCAAGGGTCTTTGTCTTGAGTGAACTTCTACGGTTTGTGTTTAACTCCTTGGTATTTTCAAATTCGAATGTATTGTTGAATGTTAAAGTGTTACAGAAACTAGAATTTGTGTGTTCTTTATCTGAGCTTATTTGGGCTGAATTTCTTCTCTTTCTCATTAATTCAGGAGGGGATAAAGTAGATGAGGCTTCTTTTTCAAAAGTTGTATTGACTAAAGTTGATTTTCTTTTTTTATTAGATGAATTTAATGAACAATTTTTATGTTCTATATCAAATGTTGAATTAAATTTTTTGGATGTGTCACAATTCTTATCAAAGGTAGAATTTAATTTAGCAGAAAGTCTATTAGGGGTATTTAAATGTGATGTTTGTGGGGACATCTGAGATTGTTGTATATCTTTTTCAAATATTGTAGTAATGATTCCTGACTTTCTTTTATTGCCAGGTGAGGTTAATATTAAACTTCCTTCCATTTCAAAAGTTGTGTCCATTTTCTTTAGTGAAGTTTTATTTTTGTCATTTGTTGAATCTGTCAATAAATGTCTTTCATTTAATTTTAAACCTTCTGGTGTTGTAGTAATATTTTCTATTTCATGTGATACATTTTCGATTAAAGACTTTCTTGTTTTAGATGAATCCAAAGTTTCTTTATCAGAAACTTGTTCATCAGAAAGGAAGTTTTCAATAGAAGAATTTTGAATCTTCAAAATATTATTGACATCACTCCCTTTACGAAATACAAATGAATCTGTACTTTCGGAGAGTGAGTTATCTGCATCGGATGTAGTATTTATTTTGTTTGTGTCAATATATTCCTTGTTTTTGTCTTTCTTGTTATTATCATGTGTATTATTTGATAATTTTCTTTTATTCTTATTATTGACACCACCTTTCTCTATAGGACTGTCAAAAGCACTATGAAATGAATCTATAGATATATTTAAGTTTTCCGTTAAGCTTTCTTCTCCAGAAACTGTTACTTCAGAAATGATAGAATTTGACTTCTTCCCTTTCTTCCTTCTAGATTTCTTCTTCATTACAACTGGTTCTGCCACACTATTAACTTCTTCCTTAAGTAAGTCTTTGTTTTTCTTGCCTTTCTTGGATTTTTCTTTCTTGGCTGACACAGATTCATGATTGTTACTTTCCCTTTCATTTTGTACATCATCCTCTATATTTTTTATAGTTCTACGAGTAACTCTTACCGGTTTCTTCGTAATAATTAAACTTCCTAAATTTTCTACCATATTCTGTTCTTGTAAAGCATTCCTTCGTGTTAATCTTTTGCTTTTTACGAGAGTGTCACACGTAGTATCTGTCTCTACTAAATTTTCATCGTCTGTTGGATAGGTCACGTAATTATTGCGTTTTTTCGATTTAAATAGAGTCACCCCGAGATCCTGTTGATTTTCTTTCAAACGAGTACTTTTAGTCTTCCTTTCACTCATTACAACTAATTCTTTATCTACTTTATCAGAACTGTCGTGAAAAGAACTATGAATACCTGAAAATAATAAATAACTCGTTAAAAATTAATACACCGTTAAACAGTTGAAATGGTAATGAAATACTAACAGTTCGTAATCAATAATAATGAATAGTTAGTAATCACGAGAATACTCACGTTTTCCAGATCTTGTTGACATTTTGTTGTTTTTCCAGAGAAATTAAGTGTATTCAATCATCAATAACACTGTTTACAATAATGTCCGTTTAACGATTTTATAGTTTCAAATTGTGTTCAGTTTGAGATTTGACATCATTCAAGACAAACAAAACGTTTTTTAAACATTGTTCCATACCCATGAATTTAACATTCGAATATTTTCTAGCTGTGTGAGAGAGAGGTATATATATTCCACAGAATAAAGAATACAAATATATTTTAATTAACTCATAATTATTGCTATTCTACCTAGCACGTTATTTATTTCGCGCGTGATTATTGCTATAGTTATAGCAATCAAAAACAGTGAATTTAATTTTAACAGGACGACGCCAAATATTAAGCGGAGAGATGCGTTAAAAACTAACTATTGGTGATATGGTATAGAATATAATATGATCAGTATGACCAATCAGTACGAACTATTTTAGTCTGATTATGTACAGAGTTCACAAAACAAAGAAAAACGTTTTGAGTTTTACCTAAGATGAGTCTTTAAATTATGAGGACATTCTATACGTAACGCTTTTATTTAAAAAAATACTTCGACTTACACTTATAACCCAGTATATCTATTAAACATAATTATGTTTTAAATTTATGAAATTTTATAGTTATATTTTTAAGGTGCACTTCTATCAACGTTCTTAAATCATATTTATACAATATCCAGTTTTACAGATCATTTTATATTTTTAGTTTTCTGATTAATACGAGTGAAGTAGGTACTGGGTACATATCAAAGCCTATAATTTTTTTTATATCAAGGAGGTATATCTATGTAAAATTACATTTCGTTTAAAATAATAAGCAAATAAATAAATTGGGAAAGAGACAAAAATAATATAGTTAAAAAATTTAATAGAATAAATTTGTGATGTTTTTGTGGTTTAAATAATTTATATACGAGATATAATGAAATATAATAACTTATTAAAAAATATATCAACTGTCGATACCTATGTATCAATCTGATATATCTCCAAAAAATATAAGATATGAATAACAATGATTCATTTATCGATACTTTATTAGCAGTCCTAAATCCTAATTCACATTATGGGAAGAATAGCTATGATACATTTAATCGTCATATAATAGACTAGCCGACCCGTGCCCACTTTGTTGGGCGGTAATAGGCATTATCAAGCTACAACTTTTCTCTAGAACTCAATCGTATATATGTCATAATTAAGGCAGCGTTTGTTAGAAACGTTTTCGTTCAACCATTTTTCTCCGACTCCCCAGATAGTACCCCCCACAAACTCAGAAACGTTACCTCTTTATGATATTAGTATAGATAATATAATTAGTTTATAGCTTCTGCCCGCGACTTCGCACGCGTGGAATAGTTATTTTGGGCTAAGACGTAGCTGAAGCTCTCAAATGGAAAAAAAGCCGCGATTTTAAAACATTTTTATCTGTGCTCCGCTCCTATTGGCCTTAGCGTGATGATATATAGCCTATAATCATTCTCGATGAATGAGCTATATAACACCGAAAGAATTATTCAAATCGGACCAGTAGTTCCTGAGCACAGACTAATAGTCGTACAAGTAGTGTTCCTGAGATTACACCTTACAACACCACAACGTCACAAACTTTACCTCTTTATAATATTAGTATAGATTATTTTTCTTACCAATATCATAATTTATTTTTTATTTAATATAAAAAAATGATGATGCATAACTAATGTTGCATACTTAGTTTGTACGCATAGCGTTTGATTTCCCTTTGATTTATTTGAATATACATTTTTATAATTTTTATCATCGATGGGCACTTTTTATCATCACTGAAATGGTATTCCGAGCCTTTCACCGTATATTCCCAAACTGTAAACGATTATTGCTGCACAATAACAGTATTATAATGATGGCCACCTCTATCAATTGTCAAAGAATATAATATAGGTACTAAAGATGTCAAAGTCAAAATAAATAACGAACACAAGTACAATACAAAGCAATGTGCGGTTTTATACGTTATCAATTCATTGTGTAAATAACATATTTAGTGAAATATTGTTAAATACAGCGATTACAGAGTGTGTAATTGTGCAAAATGAGTATTTATTCATTCAAAGTAACACAATTTGTATATTATACGTAGCGTCGAATCAGTAACGTCAGTCGATGACTCAATGCAGCGTGAAAACAATGGGCAAATCGAATGTTGTCTCTTTTGTAACGCTACTCTTCATAATAGCAGTTTGCAGTGGTGACCGCGGTGACTATATTGGTTGTTTCCTAATAAGAAATGAAACAATTTTAAATACACATACAGGACAGTCGGTTGACATTTGTCTCACTGCTTGTGAGCAAATCTATTACAAATATGCCATAATAGGTAACGAATCGATTTGTTTCTGCGGAAACGCGCCGGGTGACTTCAAGTTACCTATGGAATCGTGTAATAAAACATGTCCCAAGAATAGTACTCAGATTTGCGGCGGTGACAATGCTACAAGTGTTTATGATACAAATATATCAAGTCCTGGACCCCCAGCTACAATCGAAATTTCAAATATTACCGAGACAACTTTGAGAGTACACTGGACTACTCCTGAAGCTCACACTGTAATAACTGGTTATGTAATAAGAGCTGTTGTGCTTCAAACCTACTCTGATATTACACTAATACCATTAGAATGGAGGGTTACAAATCACACACTATATTCAGAATTATTGAACCTGCAATCAGGTTCACAGTACAATGTAAGCATTGCCGCTGTTAATTATGACAAGGAAGGGCCAAATATAACTGCCACTATAGAAACAGTTATCGGGACACCAGATCCAAGTCCACCTGATATACAAATTATAGAGAGAAAGGGAGACAGAATGCTCATTCGCATACCCAAAGCAAAAAATGTTAATGGCCCAATATCTATGTATAGAATAGTAGTTTCTATTGAACTGTATCAACAAGGTTTTATCATAGATAACCTTGGGAATTATACTTATGCTGTAGATCAAGGTCTTCCATATTATATTACGGCAGAACTAGATCCCGATGATATTAATACTGACTTTATTATAGGTGATAAAAGTACATACAATGGTTTTTATAATGCACCATTAGCATTGACCAATGATATTGAAGTGTCCCTTGGTGTTGTCAGTGAGAAGAATCATGTGAGGAAAGTAAGATATGCTGAATCAACAAAAAAGATTATTTTAAATATAAACGAACCTGAAGAGACTTCCCCAATAGTAGTTGCATTAGGAGCCGGTATCGCAATTGGAGTAGTTCTATTATTAATTGGAGTAGGCATGTTAATTGTTTTAAGGAAAAGAATACACTTTGCTAGAATTCAAAGAGGTTCTCAGTCAATGCCACTGAGTTTAAGTGAGCCTTGTGTTGAAATTGAGAATTCTGGCTTCATACAGGATGAAGAGGAAAGAGTTGACTATTACAGTAACTTGAAACGTAAATTGTGGAATATACCAAGGAATCTCATTGATATAGATATATCTTGTGTTGTTGGAGTCGGAAGTTATGGTAAGTTTACAAAATGTAAAGTACAGCAACACGGAATGCACACTTCTGGATTGGTGCAAGTAATATCTGATAGAGAACTCGACAGACCAGATAAGAAATTAATGCTTCAGGAATTGGATCTCCTAATAAAATCCAGTGAACATGACAATGTTATATCTTTAATTGGTATATGTGAAACAAATACATCATTACTTGTAGTTTTAGAAGACACAAAGCAAGTATTTAAGGAGTTATTGGTACAAAGTAGACATAGAGATCTGCAAAACAATAAATTTTGTTTAATTACTGAGAACAAGTTACTGGAGATATCTATTGATATACTGCAGGGTATGGAGTATTTACACAGTAAAAAGATAATGCATAAACGTTTGTGCTGTCGGAACATTGTTATTAGTGAAAGTGGTGTAGCCAAAGTTTCTGGATTTGGCCTTTCACACATCAGACCACTGCATGAAACTCCAGATTATACGAGGTGGACTTCACATGAAATGTTACGTCAGACAAGGTTTAATCCTAAGGCTGACGTTTGGTCTTTTGGCTGTTTACTTTGGGAAGCTCTCTCAATAGGAGCAACACCGTATCCTCATACAGTGAATAAGGATGTTGCAGCTAGAGTTTTAAGAGGTATGCGTCCATCGCAACCTTCATATGTTGGAGATGAAATGTTTCAAATATGCTTGCAATGTTGGCAAGTGGACCCTGATGAGAGACCCTCATTTACATCACTTCTCCAGGAGCTGAGGCCCTTTGCATCATCTCCTGGGTTGAGAAGTTTAAGCTTCACACATTATAATGGCTTTAATTTTGAACCTTACGTACCAGAATATGAGATTATTTCATAGTGCAACCAAAATATGTTATTTATAAGAAATAGATTTAGATTAGATGATAATTCTCCAAAGACTAACAATTTTTTTTATAATAAAGAGACAAATTTTGTCTAATCCACAATCCTATTAAATTTGTATATTTCTTACTCTGATACATGACAATTTTCAATGAAACTAGTTGTAGAAATAATTGACAAAGTTGTGTTTTCTATAAATTAATTACTGTAAAAATTGTATTTCTATCAGGAGGGCTGGAATCATAAAGGAATTTACTCATTGATATCTAATGATATTTTTATATGTGAATAATGGATCTGGCCGTGTATAATTGTAATCTTTTTATTATTGTGGTTAGCATGAGGTTTACTTGATATCTTTATTTAACATTC
The DNA here is from genome assembly GCA_015888305.1 of Antheraea pernyi. Classification (NCBI taxonomy): domain Eukaryota; kingdom Metazoa; phylum Arthropoda; class Insecta; order Lepidoptera; family Saturniidae; genus Antheraea; species Antheraea pernyi. The sequence continues at coordinate 266,318 of MU159159.1, read as the reverse complement.
CATGTTTAATTGTATTCATATTGTATTTGTATAATTTTAAATACTGTCTGCTTGTCTATATGACCATTATGATTTAAAACTAAAATAAACTTTTAGAATCCCCATAATGTAATAAGAATGAGTTTTTGATTTTTAATACCATAGACATGACATGAAGACACATGGAGTTTATATGTAATAATATATATAGTTACGTCCGTTACCTTTGCCATACCATTACATATATTTCAAAACAATAGATATAAAATAAGTAGTATAAAATGTTATACATAAACTTAGAAAATACTTACATTGAGTGTATAATTCAGGAAATTTGAAGACTGCTGAAAACTTCAAATTTTTTATGTGTGTGTTGGAATAGAATTAATTTCTTAGATATTATGTTTACTTTATGATCAAGATTTATGTAGTGTAAAGATTCTATCAACTATTTATTATTCTAAGGTTGATGGACCAGTCAGTTCTTGAGGACTGGGTCTAGTGTTCCGTTAAACTTATAAGCTACTATTTGATAATCTTTTACTCAGTACTTATTGGTGGTGTTTTGGCAGCTACATTTGAAAACTTCCAATATGTTACCACCATCTATGACTACACTTAAGAGTATGTGTGACTGGCCAAATCCAATTATATTTTAATCCTAGATGTTTGTTAGTAAAAAGGTTTACACACTCATTATTTTATGTATGCCAGGTGTTCCCTTTTGTTTTCCTGTTGGATTACATCTAAATTTTCCAGAAGTTAGGAATTGTGTAAAATTGTATATTTCAGAAATACATTTGTAATGGTATGAAATGAAGATCCGTGCGGAGATATCATTAGATTCAAGCCTTGACATATACCAACGATTTTTTTTAAATACACTGTGGCGTAGATACTTTTACTAATAGGAATCTCATTGTGGATAATATCGCCAAACGGTTGAGCTGTTTTAGAATAGGCACAAAATTAGATTTATGTTTAGAAATGTATACTAAAATCATTTAAAAAAATTACGTTACTTATTTCTTGCGCCTTATGGATTTTAATGGGTAAAGGGGAAAAAAACTTGAATAATTTGAAATTGTTCTGGTAACTCTGAAGAAGTGTCCAAGCATATGGCTTACAGTCCTGTGTAATTATTAGGGGCGATTATTTTGCGAAATGTATTCGGTCTATAACGATTAATATGTTGTACAAAATTTAGAATTCATAAAAATTAACTTTAATTATAATCTGTGAAAGGCCAACCGCCTGTAGATGATTCTAGACATTAGGAGAATATGTACCCGTGTAACATTAAACTGCGATTTATTAAGAGATACTAAATACTGCTAAAATTTTCTATCACTTTTTTTTTCTAAACTATACACATAAGTTAGGTATATTTAAATGTTTATTTCAGTTTTTGCGTTTTGATAGTTTATTTAGGTTATTTCGGCAGCGGTTGATTTCATTTCGATTCGGGACGATCAATTTTATATTTTAACATTGTGTAACACAACGTTTTTTTATTTCATTATGAAGTTTTCCATTATACATTCCGTCCGTTTGTACTCTTATATGAATCTCAATTTATGAGGCAATGTATTTAAAATTTATTGTAATGAAATAAATATGAAGGAAATATGTTATTGATAATTAGTTTTTGTTTTATTTTTGGCAACCAATCTTCCAGATTATTACTGCCATTGTGGAGTAGGTAATAATACGTTTCTCATAATAAACTCAATGTTCAAACAAGATGGTGGCTCTCTGTTAGAATCTTCCATGGAGTTTTTATGGCATCTCAGAATTCATGCTCCGTGTTATTATTTCTCATCCACTTCACTTTGTGTATAATAACCGAATTATATTTTACTTAAACACCATCAATATGCCTACAAACATAGAGTGAAACAAGACAAGATTCTGAATAAAATATAAAATTCACTACATGAAGGACATAGGATCCCGCCAAAAACTGAATTCATGAATTATTAAGCCTTTAGTGAAATAAATTTGTTTTTGACCAACAAACAACCCTTGATTACGAATTTCACGAGAGCAAAGCGAAACCGGCATAATATTTAAAATATGCATTTTTCAGTTTTCTCTACAAACTTTAGAACTCGTAGATACATTCTGCTATCATGTATAAAGAGGCAGCAATTGACGAAAATATAAATAATTTGTTATAAGCTATTCTACTGCCGTTATTCTGTTATATTGCTATTAACATAATAATTATATGGTAGTTTATAACAATGTCACAATAATCGTGACTTTGTGAGCAGCATGAAGTACTCTCATCTCTAATGGATGCTGGATTTTACTTTTTTAATCGTGCGTTATCTTAATACTGGTCCACCGTCAACCATTATCGATCGCATGAATAATAACGGATAATGAGGTTTTCAATTATTTGTTATATGACACGTAGGAATAACGCATTTCACGTTATAAGTTGTTTAATAATGATAAGGATAGTCTACAGCCCTCGTCAATCTTTCTGGCCACCCTGGATATAACTGTTAGTCTGGGCTTGTCAATATAGTCAAAAGTTTATTACAAAACAAACTTCAAATAATATTTATTATAGGAATCTAAAAATGGCATTTATTTATTATCAAGTTGTCTAAATATATGCTAACACATATAGTATAATACTCAGAGCGGTACTGAAAAATTTGACGAAGTCTGTACTATTTATGTTTACGGGTGGGTTTATTTATAATTGAAACGAAAAATAATAATTTTTGAATTTATTTAATTTTAATATAATATAGACAATGTTCAAGGTACCTTTGAATTGGTTTTTCGAGCTTTATAACACTAACACATTGTAACCGTTCCATTTTTTTTTCAAACCTTAACTTGATATCGTTGCAAATAAACACCATGAAACAATCATTCCTACGGTATTCCCCGTGCAACTAACTAAACAATTACAAAATTGACTAAAAAACATTATATCGAATTTTCAATTCAAAAAACATAAGTAATTATATAATCATTAATTATTCATTATTATTATTCAACATTTTAAATTTTTAAACTTAAATATACAATATGTTTCGCGTATCATTAACATTGCAGACCCGTTTAACGTAAACCAAGTTAACAAAATTATATATTATTACTATGTATTATTTTTTAATGAAAAAAATAAATCAAAGCTCCATCAGTGAATTGCTTAGCAACATATGTGTCGTCGACATGTCGCTATATTTATGGTAAAATTATGAGCTAAGTAACAATGGACTTTTCAACTTCATGGGGTCAAAGTTTTTATATAAACTTGTAATTTTAATATGTAAATTAAGTAATTTCAATTTACCTTTGATATTCAACTGATTTTTTTTTACACTACCTATTTTTCTATAGGTACAGAAACATCATTTTTTTATGAGATAAAGGTAGTCGGAGCGTGCGCAAGCGCATCGCATATTTAGAATACGCAACAAGTTAGTTCAACATATAAATCTCAACATGTGTATAGGTAAGTTGATGAGACAACGACACTGTACTGTACGCGCTTGGCCTCGGCGTAGGAGCCCCGACCCCCGGACCTCCCGCCCGCGGCCTCCGACCCCCCCGCCCACGCCGCGCGCGACCTAACTAATTATAATGATCAATAAACAATATTATAATAGATCCCTCGAGTACGGGACGCGTTCGTGACGATGGTCATTATGCGCAAGTTGATTCCTCAGTCTTTAATAAATTGATGACAATGAGCAAGGAGTAGATAGAACGTGTAATTAATGAAATGTTATGCGATTATATACATGTCGCGGTGAGCGGGGCGGGCGGAGGACATGTGGGGGCGGGCGGAGGCGTCTCTCCTATATCTCCGATATCTCCCCCCGAGCCGAGTGCCACTAACCCTAAGGTGATCACAATAAACCACACTCTATCAACAAATTCAACAACATTTAGCTACTATAATTAAACGGGACGGCAGCGGGGAGGGGGTACGCGGGGGAACCTTCCCCCCACCCACCACCGCCCGACTCTCAGAGCCCACCGTGAACCCGAATCGAGAACCTCAACTAACTACCTTATTCCTAACAACATTTATAATCGCGCTTATCGTAAGGGCGCGTTATCGTCGATGGTGCCATCGCTTGCCGGGGGGAGGGCGCGGCGGAACCAGCCGAGGGGGAAGGTAGGAAGGGTGGTCGGGGGAGTGGTTGTGCCGGCTGCGGGGCGAGGGGGGGAGGTCGAGTCGTGCGACATATTCCTTATTATCACAGAAACAGTATAAAGTCGTCCGCGCCTAACTCGCCGGCCATTGTCGATAACGCACAATCGTTCCACTACTTATAATCCCCTTCCACGCTATCAATAAAAGTATTTATTTATCGATTATTACGCACTAAAATTATAATTATTTTTTTGTATCGACGATAATATACTCTCAAATATTGTAACAACTTTATGTATAACAACATCAACATTATTCCAGTAATTAAAACTTTTTCCCCTCATTAAAATTACCTATAATACGTAATCGTTATAATGTTAAATTTTAATAAGATAATTAATTAACTAGCTAGAATTCCATCGATAACTATTTTAGCTTCGATTTGTACGTTGCAGCGTTCCGCCCATGTTGCTAATTTTTTTTTAGTTTACTGAATGTATTATTATATATTTGTTGAGTGATAAGAGAAGATTAGTAAAAAGTTTCAAAGTCTATAGATATAAATTTTAATTTTAACAAGCCCTACACGTAGCGGCAATGCAACAGAAGCGCGTGCACCGCAACGTACGCACCGACCGAATCACAACAGGCAAGTAATATTAGTAATATAAAAAACAGCACGAGAGTCGTGAGACACGGAAACTATTCTAACCCCATAGCTCGCCCCTCAACGAAAAACAAAACAGAGGTGTGTCAAACATCGAGACAAACTAAACGATCCTTTTTTTAATTGACTTCTCTTAAACGTACCGTACTAATAAAGATTTATTTCCGATAAAATTGAGCTTGTAAAATCGACTTTCACAGGCTTTCGCCCACACGGTCTGCAGGTAAACGCACGTTCGCGAACTTTCTACGCCCTTCCTAGAGAATCAACTAATATTCTAAACAGACATTCGTACTTTGGTCGAAACAAAATAACAAGTCGCCTATGAAACTCCTCGATGCAGTGACCTTGATCTCACGTTACACGCCACAATATACCACCACATATAACAGTAAAATGACTGCCTTGTTGTTATACCACAATAATACATTATATTAGTATAGTATTCAATTATAATACAATAATAATGTATAATTAACATAAAAGGGCCTTATTTAATTTTATTTCAGTAAATTAGTACCAAAAAACCGAATTATTTCAAATTTGACGATTGTACAATGTTATATCTCGACATTTTATATCGATTATTTGTATCGCATCAAATAAATTATTTTTATCATTTGAAAAATTAAAATATTGCATGAATATGTATGTTTCAATCACTTTATAAATTTTACCCTAAAACAATTTAAATGTATAATAATTATAGGCGACTTATTAGATTATCCCAGCAGTGAGCCAATAAAATCAGTTGGTAAAACCAATCCCAGGAAGTGCAATGTCGGGACGAAGAAAACGCCGTCACGAACATGAGAGTACCTCGTTATATTTAATTGACACAAGACGATATCAGAGCACTTACCCCCCATTTATATAAATATATGAGTTTAGATCGAAGAAATACCAAAAGTTCGAAGAGCGAATACTACATACGCTTTGAAAGATTGAATATAATAACGTATAACTAGCTAATCGAATGCTTCTCTACCCCGTAATGTTACCTACATAACACACGTATATATAATATATCATTAACAATATACAACTTAATTATTAACCACTTGTCGTTGGACAGGAGACAACAATTTAATTTATTACAATTATTAATTAAAATTATTTATTATTATTCTTTTCACTTTTCCCACGGAAGTACATTTTTATGGCGTCTCGATAGTGTATGTACTTCATAATCGATTTAAACTAACAATTATCGATAAGTCGATAAACGCCCGACAACTGACAGCACTGACTCAAAGTGAACGCGTTGCAGATTTATTTTATTCTCAATTCCTCACACTTATTATATCACTAAACTGTAAGCTATATCTGTTTAAGCGGATACATAATAATTTTTTCTTGTCATTTGTACTTCTTTCTCCGGTTTTTCGTGTCGACACGAAATACGACCGTAAAGCGGTTACCGGCCCGGGAATCGAATTAACTCACTCTAAAGTTACACGACCATTCAGAAGATATATATATCTAGGTTCGACTTAAATGATTTTATTGTCCGGACACCACCACGTTACCCGTTTCGATTCGTCTCCGTTCTGTGGGGTCAATCGAGTATTACGTAAGCACTAAAGGGGGGGGGGGGGGGTTGAATTGCTTATTATTGATGACATGGGGAATGGGGAGGAGGATCTGGATGCGTGGTCTTATCAACTGGATTACCGTCTCCATAGTATCGAACCAATATAAGTTCATTCCTCTATAAACTCGTTATATTTTAACTTGTTAACTGCTGCCCATGGATCAATATGGATACCAGAATAGATTAAAAAATACTTACATAAATTTTTACGTAAGCATTGGAAGGGGAGGGGTGGTCAGAAATTACAACAATTCCGCTTACGTAATACTTGAACGAACCCTGTAAAAAGCACGTAACAGGCTTAATAAAGGCGTGAGAATACATGGCGGCACAATATCAACCGAGTTAAACGACACGAGTCGCGTTATTGTATCGATAACAGCACTATTATGCACTTAAGACTATAATAGTTCCGTGCTAATACCGTAACTTACTACGATGGCACTTCTGAGGTAAATACGCAACTTAAACACTATTCCGAGTGCGCTGAATCAGAACAAGTACCTTGACAATGTCGAGAGAAACAATCACAGTACATGTATAATAATCCTACAGAGGCTAAAACAAACGGCTATACGATACAGTGCACGGGCTCGCGGCATATCGATACCGGATCATATCGATACATCGACAGTATCGATATGGACGAGCGCCCGCCTCTAGTAATATTATGGCGCAATAAAAATAAACTTTGTTTAATTATAATAATATAATAAGATTATAACTGTAAATAAGAATATTTATGTATTATATTGTCTTGAATAGTATATAGAAATCTGCATTTTTCATAATGTTTTAAAATATGTAACTTTTTTTTTCTATTATTCTGGACATTATTATCATTATAATATAAATTGTACTTAATATCGTATGATAGATTTAGACCGAAATAACGAACATACTATTAAAAATTCACCTAACGAAGTTACATTAAAATAAAACATAAAACAAATTGCATTTAAAAATTTATAAAAAAATAAAGATCTTTCAACGAGAGAAATAGGAATGAAATACTCTGCTATACAAAAATTTATAACGCGTACGTTTCAACATATACCATATATATTATTATTATATCAGTTACAAAATTTGTGTCAAAACTTTTTAGAACCTCGATAAGTCGAAATCCTCGAAAAATCGAAGGAATCTGCTCTGTTTGCGTATATTATGCTAGATTGTGTTACCATCAAACAAAAAATCGGTCTAAAGCTGAGGTTATCGTTTCATATTAACACAACTGGACACGGAAAAGGTCTGCGAAATATAGTCTGTTATCGTATTATTTTGTAACATTCATGTATTTATGGGGTCTTCAAGCTCCTTTACCATAGAGTCGCAACACCTTGATTACTCAAAATCCGAAACCTCGATAAGTCGAAATCATTCATAACAATATTTTTTTCACCACGCAACTGAGAACAACAAATTATTAACATCTATATGTCGAAGAAAAAATAAGTACCGACTCTAAGAACATTACCAGTAATATGACAATATTTTCTTAAAAGTAATTTTTGCACTAAGCATTCCCTCTGTAACAAGTTTTTTTATTTAATCTTTACAATGTCAGAAGCTGCTGAAAGTCAAACAACCACTTAGATAAAACCCTTTCCCAGTAAATAACTTCATTTTATTTTTCGCGTCTCCATTGAAATTCGATTTACCGAAATTCTAGTGCAATGAAGCATAAAATTATTGTTTTATAACTTGTTTACATGTAGAAATGTAAATTACCTCAATTGAATATTCAGTATCGATTTAATTTCAAAACAACACATCGATTACCACAGAGAAAAACATAAAAAAAAAACAAAAGAATGATTTCACAGACAAATTACATAGTATACACAAATGTCTATATAAAAATTAGTACGATTAGAACTGAAATAAGTTTCGACTAAACTGATCCACGTTAGATCGATGATAGTATTAGAAACTCAGATATATATAACATCGCTACAAGATTGACACAAATTTCCCAACTTTATTTAAATAACATTGCATCGGAAGCTTAACTTCCTTGTACTTTCGAAAGTAACGTGCGTTCAATAAAAAATAAACTTTTCATCGACTTTGGTTATGACTGTCATTTATCATCGACTTTCAAATATTATCGACAAAGAACCTCGTTGTCGATTCCCACGCGACTATCGATGTAAAGCAAAAGAGTGCGATGAAACATCGACAATCACGATCAAATATCGATAAACATCGATAAATGTTTCCTGTACACGTCGAGAGGGACCCTCTCGTATACCATATAACCACTAAAGCATAACGATATCATACAATTAACACAAAAAAATAAAATAACTTATCAATGGTAACATTTACAATGAAAATCAACTTCGTAAAATCGATATTATGCTGCGGTGAACTATACATAAAAAAATAAAAATGTGTGGCGTAGGAATATTCCGTGATAGGATATCACAATCGTACTTTTTTTTAATTAATTAATTTAATTAGACTTAAACAACACGCATCCGCTTAGCGGCACCAAAAATAATTGTCATCACATTGAAAAAAAAAAAACATAGAATATACGGATAATAATAATCTTAATAATCAACACTATATTATAGAACATGAATAAAATTAATATACATAAAATGTATGAATATAATTGTAAATAGGTAACTATGTGTCGATATGCGCCGCGGAGAGCGCGCGCCTCCGCCGGCGCCTATCGAGAGCTGCGTAACTCTATCCGCCGTCAGATTCAAAACAAAACAACATAAACTCTCTTAACTTAGCTCTCAGGTAACTCGCGCCACTCCCGATAATAGTGAATCGTTAAAGAATTGAACCCCGGTCCGAGTGATCCGACACCGTTTGACTAGAACTACTATCTACGCTACAACAAGGTTTGATGAGGCGCTCCCGCCCCCTCGCGCACTACTAACGACACGTTACAGTAGGAGATAAACATATCGATATCGCTCTCCCCCTCTAAGCATTTTATCGACTGCGGAGTGGGGGATGCGAAGGGGGGCGGGCGGTGCGGCCGCAGCACGCGTGCCATATCCGTCTCCCACCTCCACTAACAACAATAACAGATTAGAATAGGAGGATAACACATGTCGATATCGCTGTCTCTCTCTAAACCGTCTATCGAGCGTGTAGTTGAACGCGAAGTGGGGTGTGGTCCCTCACGACGCAACTAACAATAGGTTAGAGTAGGAGGGAAACGTATCGATATTGCAGTCCCCCTCCCCCAAACTGTTTATCGAGCGCGTAAGTGAACGCGAAGTGAGGTGCGGAGGGTGCGGAGGGGGCGGAGGGGGCGCGTTACTGTATGAGGCCGGAGATGGCGTTGTGGCGCGTGCGCTTCATCTCCTCCTCCTGGATCTTCTGCTCGATGAGGTACTGCGCGTTGCTGATGGCGGTGGGGGTGCCGGTGATGGTGACGATGCGGTTGCGGGTGCCGGGCGCGAACGTTCCCTTCTTCGATATCTGTATGTTCGCGCCGGACATCTGCTGGATCTCGACGAGGCTGCGACCGCCGGGACCTGGAACAACACTCGTAGTGATCTCGGAATGTCATGTAAGGGATATTACATTTGGACGAGCAGTGCGGAATACTGACCGAGTATGGCGCCGACGATGACCTCGGCGATCTCGACGTTCTTGGAGTCCTTGGCGCCCGCGTCCGCCGGCGTGGGGCTCTTGGAGAGCGGCAGCAGCGAGGCGGAGGGGAACCCCACGCCGGCCGAGAGCGAGATGGGCGCGACGGCGGGGGGGCGGAGCGCCTCGAAGGCGACCTCCGCGAAACGCTCTAGCGAGCCGCCGCGCGCGCCGCCTGCGGGCGTCACCTCACTCGCACCTCACGCACTCGGGGGCCGCGGGGCACGGCGCCCCGCTCCCCTCGGCCCTACCTCCTACCTCCTACTCTATACTATATACTCTAGGGATGGGGATTCTTTGCAAAACAAATCGACGTCTAGTGGATCGATCATTCAAAAATCGATCTAATACATTTTTTTATGAGCTTTTTAAATTACATCACGATTTTACAAAGTCAGAGATCGATTCCATGTCTAATATCGATTTAAATAATCAATTTCTCTATATCTAAAAATCAATTGTTAAATTAATCGATCTCAGATCGCCATCCCTACCCGATACTATACACATTCAATAGAACTAGCACAACCCACGTGCGTCTTTGGAAACATACTATGATTTGCAATTTCATACAGTTACATTAACATTTCTATAATATTCGGAAGCGCTGTGGTGTGGACTTTGAACATATATGGATATAGCGTAAGGGCAACTTATTTTCGATGTACAAACTAAGGAGGATGAATCTTACTTTATATTAATTAACATACCATCAATAATAAATCGTATGATGTTTACAAATAATATTTCATATTAAAATTTTCGAAAATGAGTTGTCCCATTTTTATAAATACACCATACTGTGGACATAAAAGTAAGGAATCTGTTTTTGTTCATTATGCCTCTATATAAATAGGATATATTTTATATTTATATAATATCAAATAAAAAGGATATATTTTATATAAACTATACACACTTTTTGCCCACAGTACACATTACTCTGCATTGCTGACACATGGTAAATAATGGAAAAGCAATGAATTTAGAAAGAAATCAGTAACATATAGAAAAACCAAATGACTATACTCAGTTTTTTAATTCCATAGAATTAAATGGAGAATCACTAATGTCAAGCTTGATACGAGACTCATTTTTTAAATTGTTGTTTTACCGTAAATTTTTCATTTTTATTAGTTTGGGTGTAATCCGACAATTAACCACTTTTAAAACCAAGGACACCTTTAGGTTTGGAGCCGTTTAATAATTACGTTAACAGAAATTTTCTAATAACCGGCCGCTCCCTCCCCCTTGTTAGTAAAAGTAATAAAGGTTACCCCTTCCCCTAACCGTATTATTTACGTAAACATTTATATAAGTATTTTTATATCTGTTCTAGTGAAATTAAGATTGCTGACGTAATCACCACTACCCAGACCCACCATACCATACTACGTCATCAAATTTAAGCAAATCCAGGACCCCCCACCTCCTATTCAGTGCTTACCTAATACATGAATGACCTCTTTGAGGAATAATGTTTTCTCATTCTACGCCATTAAAATCATATTTCAGGAGTTTTTCAATTGTGTTCCCAACCCTTAAAAGGTATGAAATTACAGAAAAACGCTGTTTCAATTAGTTATTATTATATTATTTATTGTGAGCTTTTAAAAAAATTGGAAATTTGGGTTCTTTTTAATTTTCGTATTTTCCGCTAAAAAAGAGTACAAGAAATAATTGACGATGTTAAAATCTATAAAGGTTTTCACTTTTTAAGAAAAATCGTATTTTCTTAAAGTTTGCACGTTTTAACTTTGAATTTTTCATTGCAAAAAAATTATACCTTTCCAAGGAAATATGCCACCCTATATGAAGTGAGTTAACGTTTCCTACTATTTTTTATCGATAAAAAGAAAACATTTTTAGCTAGTTTTATTTACTAGAATACCGCCCAGGAATTTTATACGGATATTTATAAAGGATCACAAAAATTTAAAAATTGAGAAGAAATAGAAATAAATGTGTAATCTTCGAAAATGACTGTTGAAATGAGTGATTGTGACTGTTTTTCTAAAGTGGAAAAACAAATCCATCTGGTCGATTTCTTATCAAGCAAGAGGCTTTTGAAATAAACACCCAATGCATATCACTTTGAATTCATAAGATAAAGGAAAAAAGGGCAGATAACTTTTTAAAAGTGGTCAATTTGACATGAAATGTCCCAATATAAGGCAAATTATTTATTTATTAACTAGAACAACCAAGTCGTCAGTACTAAGAATATGGTTAGAACCAATGAATACTAGTAAAAACTAAACATATTTCTTAAGAAATGAGTTTCTCTAAATCTTTACATGATTTTATCGAGATAACTTTATCGATATTTCGGTTAGTATCGATTAATATATGGACATAACTTCTTTATTCCAATTAACTAGCAATGCGTGGAATGTCATTTTACTCTACGGAATTAAAAAACGTAGTATAACAATGACTAAGCCAATAAAGTTAATAGCATCAGTAATACAACACACACGTACAATATAGATGCGGACATCTATTGTGCATTATAATAAATCGAAATGAACAACAATAATATTTAAAATATTGTCATAAAGACCAAATGATCATGTTCTTTGAGACAATTACAACATTTTAAACTTTATATCGATAATTAATATTTTAATATAACACATCAATTTCAAATATATAAAAATAATATAATCAGCAAATCCTGACGTGTATAGAGCTACATGCAAAAGAATAATCAATATTTTTTTATATACATCCATTAACATATTTTTATTTAATTAAACATAATTAGAAATTAAAACAAAAACTATACAAAAATAGCGATATACCGAAACGAGTACATGGATTATTTCCTTTAATCGATGCCTTAATAAGCACAGTCAGTTAGGACGAGTGCGTTAATTCATCGATAATTTTTGTAAATGATAAAATACCAATCGATATCCGAGATAAAGATGAGGTAGAGCGTAGTTAAGAAATTTAGAATTTCGAGAAAGCGTCGTGATAGTCACAGTTTTTGTCCGATTGTCCACACCAACAAACACTATAGTGCGTTGAATTTTATATCGATACTTTGAAAGCGCATTATATCGATGTCGATAGAGTCTATAATCGCGTGTCACGTGGCTTCTGATTGCCCCTCGCGGATGTTAAACTGAATCCCTGCAGCTATCTATCGGGACATCATCCACCAATCTGTATTGGAAACTTTGCTAATTATGATTCGATCTCATTTCGATGCAAATGGAGAATTGAGTGTATGCTCCATGATCGAAATATTATATTAACAAAAGTCGAATAAGCGACTTTTCTAAGATTATCGCCATAATATAAGATGATTTTAGTGAAATAAATAAATTCACAGTCGGTAAAAACGTTGTGTTAACTTTTCTGAGAATAATGTAAGGGAATTAGGAGTGCTATTGTTAATATTAGTACGGTTGTGGGGCTGTGTGTATGTAATATTAGCTGAATAATATGGGAATAGTTTGAATCTATGGTAGTGCTGTCCCGGTGTTGTTATATGTGCTTTTAAATCAGTATTATTGTGTTTAGATTCATAAGTTTGTATTTTTATTTGAAAACATTGTCTTTACATGTTTGGGTTTTGTGTCAAGTCTTTAGCTATAATGTGTTCACATGTTCACGTTGTTAGATACGTTTATTTATTTGCAGATTTTTTTTAAATCACATAATTGTTGGTGCGAAAAGTTGATTAAATTTAAATAAATTCAGGAGTGATCACAAATTGATTCAATCAATTAATTTTAGATATTTATTAACACAAGTGAGTAGGTCGTTGAACATAGATAGATTGTTTATTTTGTCGACTTGTGGGTGATAGTATTTTAAGAGCAATATTCGAAAGTATCGTTGAGTGTGTGTAGCGGGTGGGTGTGTGCGTGTGGCGAGTGTGTGCGTGTGGCGAGTGTGTGCGTGTGGCGGGTGTGTGCGTGTGGCGGGTGTGTGCATGTGGCGGGTGTGTACGTGTGGCGGGTACTGACCGAGCGAGACCTGCGAGAGCGCGCCGAAGACGGGCGGCGGGTCCTGCGCGGGCAGCGGGAAGTAGGCGGCGGAGAGCGGCGGCGGAGCGG